>JAAGNO010005699.1:27012-57874 GCA_033439905.1 Ceryle rudis | reverse complement strand
GAATATTTTTTATTATTATTATTATTTTCTTACTATAATACATATAAAATCTCAAACTGAAGTGGAAGTTCAAAGAAAATATTTAAGGGCAGCAAATTTCATTCAAATAGCAGGAAAAATATATTAATCGGTTGATTAGATTTGGGAATATTCTCTGAAGGAGAATGCCAGAAGTCCCATCACATGAGTCACTTAAAAATATATTAGACAAAGCTCTTGGGAATACATTTCAAAGAGCAGTTTTATTTTGGCAAAAATTAAAGAGAAAGTGAGCTAATAGCACTGCAGGATTTTTCATTGCTCAGTTCCAGGTCAAAAATCTATGATTCAAGTCCTGAAATGTGTATGATCTACGAAGTCTCCTTAGAATCTGTTTCATTGCCAGAGAAAATTTGATTAGAATAAATTTCCCTTTATTAATATTAAATCATTGATATACATTAGATATGAAGTATAAGGTGACTGCCTTTAGAAATCATTTCAATCACCCACTATTAATATAAATGTTACTCTGCAGTTGCAACAAGTTTCAATTTTTTTACAACCGACGATCATCTCTGCAACGAGCACAGAGCGATTTAAATAACACCACACACATCAAAATAACATCGTCTAATTGTGAAGGCATTGACCTTGCAGCAGACCCTCCATGTGATGGATGTGTAATACAGGATAGGGACCATCAGATACCAGCCCCGGAGCTGTGGTGGGCTAACTGGTCACGTGCTGTTGAAACCCATCCTGTTTTCCATCCGCATTTTTATGGGATCGGTAGACGCTGTACATCTGCGACTATAGAAACATGCTGCTCTGCCATCCTCTTCTTCCTTCCATTCTCCATTTTGCTTGATATTTTTCGTCGTTGCTTATTGTTCCCTCATCTTTGGGGGGTTTAATGGGTGCAGGGAGGGAAGCATTATTCCTTCTAATTGATCTATTACAGCACAACCACTTCTGCTGTCCACAGCAACATGAAACGTTCTGGGTGTGCAAATCCCATGTGAGACAGCCTCTCAGATATCATCTTGGAATTCCTTGAATTAATATATTCCCATTGTCACCAGGGAGTCCACGTATCATGAGGTGTGCTGTAAATACTCTGTTGGTTGACTTCAGCTATAACTAGCAGTGGAAATCTCAAGTAGAATTTACACATTGCTTCGCCTCAAATGGGGCTGGGTGCCACGCTTGCTCACATTGGTACGTACTCTCTGTACTTGATTGTGGTGACATTTTCTTTTTCCTATTCAGAAGACTACAGAAGACAGTAGAAATCAAGAGGCCAGAATTTATTCCCCTTTAAATGGGAAACTGATCTTTCAAGGGACTAATTTCTCAAGTGTAACCCGGGGTGTTTGACAATAAAAACTTATTCTGGAAAACAAACAAACAAACCAAGCGTGCAGCAAAGTCCTTGAAAAATCTTTCATCTGCCTCTGTGATATTAGTATTTCAGTGTTCACGTTTATATTATTCTTCCCAAAATGAGCAAAAATGCTACATGCCATTCTGGTCTTTTTTCTCTCTTGACAGTGCTGCTCATTACAAGGAACTTCCCCACGTGGTTCTTGTAAGTATTGAGTATTTTTGTTGAAATGAATCATGCCAGCTACTTAAAGCACAAAAAGCAAACTTCAATTAATATTTTGGGTGAAGGAGGGAAAACATTCTGAATATCCTCTGTGTATTTTCCTGAGATCTGATCTTTTGTTACTTGTCTCTGAGCAAGCTGAAAGACTTTTAGCTGTTCCTAACGGGATCCTATTTTGCTTTACCTCTTGTCCTTGTTGTTTATTCCACATTATAAGGGATCCTTGGATATTTTGCTACGGTATTATTCAGTCAGAGGATAAAAAGTCTGAGAAATGCCAAGGTATTATTATAACAGTCTAATTAGCTTGCAGACAGCTTTTCTGTCCATCTCAGTTCCCCAAGTAATTAATTAAACACAGCTGCAGACTGGAACAACTGGTGCAAAAAAAAAAAACCCAAGCATTTGCTATTTGCTTTTCCTTCTCACTTCCAGGCAGTAGAAGAAGGGGAAGTTATGTAGGAGCAGTTAGAACAGCTAAGGACCGTCTGCTTTGCCCCACGGCCTGAAATCCTGTTGAGTTAAACGGGACAGATGAGCAAAAGCATCTGTAAAGCAGAGCACACTGCAGCCAATTCATGCTGGTGGCAGGGGTAAGTATTTGAAAATCATTGCTAGTCTCATATGACTATGTCCTGGAAATGACCTAAGGAGGAAAGCCCTGAGGATCCTTGCCAAGCTCCTCTGTCATGTCTTTTTGACACGGTGCTAGAAATCAAGTACATAAGTGGGAAAAAATGGAATAACTGAAGCAGTCTGACTTGGGAAGGGAACTGGCAGAAAAATGGAGAAGGTGAATTTAATGCTTTCAAATGTTCCTGGAAGCAAACAGTGTTTAAAAAAAAAAAAAAGAAATACTCTCTCTTCTCAAACGCTTGATATGGCAGGCTTGAAGGTGTGGGGGACTCACCATAAATACCTTCGGGAGAATTAAAAGGAAGGCAATGTGTGAAGTGAAATCACTCAAACATTCAAGGAAGAAAGTGACTTTGGAAAGGTACGTTTGCTGTCCAAGAAGCCAGCTACCAGGCCAGATGATTGACCATTGTATGACAGAGTTTTACAATCCAGGTATCGTTAAATGTGTCAGTTAGTGTATAGACAAGCTCAGCAGAGGAACTGAGACAGATAATTGGTTTCAAAACCATGTTTCTATAGCAGACACCACTGAGAATGAGGCACCTTGGACCCTGGTGACTCTGCGTCCTCTTCCACCCTCTAGCATCACCACCAAAAACCAGATAGGAAGGTTTAACACCTGTAGACACCCACAAGAAAACTTTACACTGAGCAACTTCACCAGCAACACGCAGTGGATACTGTAAAAAGAAACAACAGGTGCTCGTAGTGGCTGGCTCTCTGTGAAGGGGCACTGAAATGTCCATCTGCCAACCTGACAGGGAGTTGTGAGAGCTTTGCTGCCTCCTGGGAGCTACATTCTGAGACATTGAGAGGGTGCCACAACTTGTCAGGAGCACTGACTACTACTACCACACTGTTACACTTCCATGCGGGCCTGAGTGATACTGTGAACAAGAACCTGGGCAGAATCAAGGAAGGCTGTAAAGCCCTGGAGGTGCAAGTGATTTCTCATTGGTGCCCAAGTTCTCTTTTTCTTCCCTTTTACCAGTTAGAGGAAACAGACAAATAATGAATATCAACTCCTGGCTCCGTGGCTGGTGCCATTGCAGGGGGTTTGGTTTTATGATGATGGGACATTCTTTGACAACTATAACCTGTTAGGGAGGGATGGAATTAGCCAGTTAGCTACAGAGGTAAAGACCTGCAGAATGAATCATATTGCATCTTTGTTGTCTTTTCACTTATCAGCTGCTTTCCCAGCAGAAAATGCAGTGAAGCTCAAGAAGCAAGGGTTAACTTTCCAAAAGGTACCTGGGGATGTGTGTGTGCTGTCACAGCCTTCCCTCGTTCACGGTTACAAATGGCCTGCTACAGTACAAAATGTTTTATGACCTGTGTGATTGCTTTTCCACAAAATGCCAACACTGTCAAGGAGTAAGGAAGCCCTGTACCTGAGCTCTGGTGGTTTGGGGGTTTGTTTTTGCAATGTGTTCAATGGCAGCCATTCTGGTTTAAAATGAAAAAGGGATTTGTCCTGCAAGGGGAAACCATTTATGCTCGCAAGGCACAGGTTGTACAATGTGTGGAATGTCATCGCCCATGTCCCATCCAGCTTTCTTCATCCTCTGTGTGATGATGGAGGTCCTGCCTGCTAGCCCTGAATGAGTCAGGGACCATAATGAGGTTTCCAGAAGCATGGCTGGAGCCTATAGCCCTTTCCAGACACTTCCAAAGATATTTTAAGGGCAATCTAGACACATATACTTGTCATAAGCTCCTGTGCAGACTTAGGCTGAAATATACAGTTCTAAAGGTCAATATTTGACTGTATAGACTCTAAATAAGCACTTAAAAGACCTTTGCAAACGTTTTTGTGCATGAGGTGACAATATGCATTGAAGACTTTTTCCTTGTCTCCTGGCAAATGGGACCATGAGGAAGCACAGTGTTGTTCACCAGTGAACTAAATACTGTAAATGAGATGTTTGAGAGGTAGTGCTTAAAATAAGATGTAGGACTCTGACTGCCCGTTTATTGCATATGTTGTTTATTGCATATGTTATTTATTGCTAATGGTGCTGAGATGCGTTGTCTTACTGGAGAGGCCCAGAAAATCCAGAATTAACTAATAAAAAGGAAGATGAAAAGGTAAAAACAGGCTAGAAAACAAGTGACAACCCTTAGCAAGATTATTATTCAGGGTAGAAGACATTCTTTCGATCTCTAGTGGTATTAAAACTATGCAGTTCTGGATTTTGCAAGGTATCGCATGGGCAGCAGGAGGGAAGAGTGCCAGCTGCAGCAAACCATCACCTCACCCCTTTCCTGAGGTCCTGCAGTGATGGAGCTAAGTGGGAGCACAATGTTCTGCACTTTCCAGCCCTTGAGATGCTATGAGCCCTGGCAAAAAAAACCAAAAAACAAAACCAGGGGTAAAGCAGTTTCCATATTCTTCAGAGCAAATACCCAGGCCTTTCTTTAGTCAGTGTTGATGGTTTATGCTATTCCTTCTTGCTCTAAGTTAAAAAGCAGGCTATAGCTGATCTTCAGCAATTTCCACCGTTACAATGTCGTTTATGGGCTGTCGGTATATTTTAATGTACACAGCAAATTCCTTACAGGACGTGGTCATAGAGTCCCGGTGATCTTACAGTGTTTCTCTTCAGGGTAGTTAATGAGGCCACATCCTGGAGGCTTAGAATAGTAACTCCTCTTTGCTTAGCTTCCCTCATGTTCCTCCTTCATTTGTATATAACTTCATCATGTCTTAAATGAAGGACCTGTTAATTCTGTTTCTTTTCTTAAAGTCTGTAAGTTTGATCAGTAGCCAGTTTCCACCATTTATTTTCCAGCATCTCATGCACTGTCAACCAAGCAGTGTGTCTCTGCCAGATACTCTTACTGCACCTTCACGATGCACCAGTGGCTTGCTGACCATATGATTATGATTCTCACCACATGACAGAGAAAGCTTAATTCCCACTGCAGACTGGGCTGCCTTGGTCTCCTACCCCCATATTTTGTCCTGGGACAATTACCAGTAATCACAGTGCATAGCTGTGGCACACCCCGTCAGGAAAAAATGCTCCTGGCTCTACTATGGAGGAAGATCAGAGTGAGCACAGCCTTCCTGTCATCTCCTCCTGCTTAAGTCTCCCTGCAGCTGGGCAGAGAGCAAACTGAAGGTAGATCACCCGTGTGCCACGCTTAGACAGCTACAGCAGGTGGTAAGTGTGTCATTGCCAGCGCTTTTCCGGTCCCTACCATAGAAATCAGATGATTGATTGGTTAAGGATTTCAGAGAAAATTTCCATATATAATTTTAAAGGACATTTCTTCTCTGTGTCCTACCTTTTTTTTTTTTTTTTTCCCTTGGATTTCTTGCTCTGTGGTAAAGAAATGGACTCTTTTGTGTTCCATTCAGTAACTGAGACTCATTAAGATGTTGTTTTAGACTGTCCCTGACTCAAGTATTGTGGGAGTCTGGGTGAGACTTGGGCTTCTCTGCACAGTTCAATACTCCAGCTGATCTGAGATATTCCAGGTTATATTCCACCAGGCACGTCTGCTGATCTGGAGTTTCATTTAAAGGCTTCTCTGAACAACAGTAGATTATTTAGATGTAATTAAATCCTTTCTGGACTCCAAATATTGTAGTTTTAAGCAAACTTGATTGACATTTATGTTTTTATACTAAATCATGACTACAGGTAGATCTGCTATGGCAAAACCTCTAATTCTTACTGAAATGCTTCTCTGAAAGGCTTTAAAGAGAGAAACTCCAGGAGCTGAAATCCAAATATTTACTTGGCAAATGGATATGCCAGGCATCAGTGCAAGGTCCTGCTGGTGTTGATTTATCTGTTTCCCATGGCAGACCTTCAGAGATCTGAATGATACTGCAGCGTACTGACATTGAGCACATTCTGGATTTGAGCTGCCTGCTAAGCTAGAACAGAGGTTACAGTTGGTTTTCTGAGCTCAGGGGTGTCTCAGAGCATCCACCTTGCCCATGCAGGCTACCAAATGGCTCTAGCTGCTAACAGTTCTCAACCTGGGTTGTTCTGAAAGTCAAAGAAAGGAAAGGGCTTAAGCCTGGTACAAGCACTGTGGGATGACTGCTTTGAACCAGGATTTAAAGAATTATAACTACTATCCATAAATTAGCTGCAGGAGATTCAGCTCCAATGCACCTTTCATCAACTTTATTTGACTTAATTAAAATGCCTTAAAAAAATCAAAAAAAGAAGAAAAGTATAAACATATCGAAACTGTTAGCTCTGTACTTATTGTTTGTGTCACTTTCTACTTGCAGTCAAGGTGAAGAGAGAAAATCTTGGGGTGGATCCTCCTTGTTTCAGTCTTATTCTGAATGAAGCTCCGTGAGGATTGTCCCTTTTCCACTACACACCTGCTTAGTTGCAAGTATTTCTTAGGTATCAACTTTTGCTCTCTACCAGCCTATGGAGAGGCATATTAAAAATAGTCAGAGCATGGTCCTGTTAGCAAGTTTTGATCCAAATTTGTCAGCCAAGGCTGCATTCTCTTAAACATCCCCAGAACACTTTTTTTCCTGTGTCAGTGCATTTAAGATTTCAGTTGCTCTTCGGGAGGATCCTGAGGTCTCAACAGGATGCTGTAACTACAGTATAAACACCTGTTGGTAGCCAAACCCTGGCACAAAAATCTTTGAAGTTAACAAGATAAGACAGAAAAAAAAAGGTAAGCAAGCAAGGAGAAAAGAAGATGCACTATGCAAAAATACAAAAAAAAAAGTGAAACAAAAGCAGAGAGAGATTAGACATCAATCCAAAATAACCCAGGAAGTGGGGCAGAATCAGAAATTAAATCCAAGTCTTCCCCGTTCAGATCCAGGAACATGTGAACAGACTGACTAACATCAACCATAGGCTATAAGATTTTTATTGGGATAACCTCTGCCAACACTGGATGTTGTGTATGTCCCAGAGACCACTCTCTGGGAGGTGTCCTCACATGAAAGGGAAATTTTGCATCCTTTTTCCATCTATTCTAACAGAAATCACTTGAGCAGGCAGTATTTCAATTGCAAGCTCTCTGCTGTTCACCAAACAGCTTAGGCTGTCCTCTCATAGTTTATGATGTCAACAGGCCCCTCGATTGAAATACAGCCTTGAAATCCACCTCTTTCTTCCAGACTCCAGTATATATTATTCTCGTAGTTTTTTAAGACAGCTGTGTGAATTAATGAACCGATCTGAGAATCGAGGTTGGCCAAGAGTGCCATTTGAAAGTCATGTAGATGACCTCATAAAAACTGTAAAGAATGCTTACAGCTTGCTTGTAAAACAAATCTATTCTTTAATAACTCAAAATGCCCACATAATTCAGTATACATTTTAACCCGAGTGATTGCTTCATAAGAGAAGATGAAAATTTCCCATGAAAAAGACATTTATTCAGTACAGGCAACTATAAACTTTAATTGATATTTCACAGTATGTACAAGTTTGCTCTCCAGGGAGTGTAGAATATCATTTTTGCACCTGCACTCTTAACTGCAGTCTTATAGTATTTCAGCCATTAAACATTTTTCATTAAAGCACTTCATATAGAATTAGTATAATCTGATTTTAACAAAAGCATTCTATATATAGGTTTTTCACACCATATTAATGCAGGACTGTTAGAACTGGAGAAGCAGCGTTCTGCAAGCAAACCTCAGGTTTCAATCCACAGGCAGTAACAGGGGTGATCTGCACTTAGAGCAGCGTATTTGTAAAACACAGTTATGGCAACGTACTTGACTGTATCCGAGAAGAAAGGTATTTCTAATAAATTAAGGTTTTTTCCACATAAATTGCTTTCTTTGCACCAGATTTCCCCAAAGAAATCGGGGAATCTAGTGAAATAGCAGTTTATGGTACAGCACAATGGTATATCACATTCTTTACAACTTCCAGCCTTGGCAGTCATAAAACCTAACAGTAGAAAGGGTGTTTGCATACTGGGCAGCAGAGGGAATATTTTTGGATGGCTATAACTTAACAAATCTGCAGAAATATTTGTCTTATGGTTTGTATTTTATAGCTGTTATCTAGCTGGCAATCAGAGGTGAGCAGCTGCGCAGTTTTAAGATGTATGATTTTAAAACAATGAACTGGAGGCCTTGCTAAATGGTTCCAATTAGATGTGGAGAGTAGCAAACATCACAGGACTTTTTGCCTTGCGTTTGAGACAGAGATTGAAGCTGAAAGTGCTCCAGAAACTCAGCGAAGGCAGAGCCTCCTTAGTCATTTGTAAGAGACCCTTGAGAATATCTGCAGGTTTCCATGAAAATATCTGGGGGGGATCCTGTGGATCTTTTATGTGCACTGTTTCTTTCAGATAGTTCTCACAGGCACTCACCTCAAAAACACCTTCCCCTACAGAAGAGCCAGACTTTATGGGCATTCCTCTCCCTACATTCAATAATGATTTTACTGTTTGAGCTGAAAAATAGAGAAAATAAGATATTTAGAAGCTTGAAGGGATACATATCTCGGTTTCACAAAAGCCGGTAACTGACAAAATTCCCAGCATCCACAATGTACGATTTGTACAGGGCTGCAGGGAACGGTGGTTTGCCTATCCTCATAATGAAAATATGAGACATGGTTTGTGTTTAGTAAAGGTACAGGGAGATATGGCTGTTTTGTATAAAAATAACTCCACACCCCACAGATTTACAGAGGAGGTGTATGAAGGTGTGACTGATTGACTTTGTGATAACCAGTTTCAGACCACACACAGGAATGGCTTTAGGCAAGGACTTGTTGCCCATGAGGCAAATATAGAATATAGTTTAGGATTCAGAACAATTTCCCACCTGAAGGTTTCTGCTGTCACTTTCTTCAAAGAAAACCACCTTGGTCATGATGGGGATTTGGCCAGATCCATGCTTACAGCACTAAGGATGGACGGATAATTAAGGTATTCTTCCTGCCATTATCCTGAAGAAGGTGGTTTATACTTTCACAACCACAGAGACACAGTGAGTTCTTATTTTGCTCTGGATTTAGCACCAGATAAACCGCTTCAACTTTACAACTTTCAGGTGACCTCCCCAAATACTTTGAGTCAAAGATCTCTACCGCGCAGAAAAATGTGCAGAAACACTCCGTGCTCAGCTCCAACTGAGCATTAGTTGTGCTTTTGTCAATATTTTGTCACTGGGCTTGTCCAACTCATGTGAATATTGAGCCTTTTCTGTGAGTCTCCTCCTTGTGCATAAGCCAAGGTCTTAGGGCATTTTTACATACTCTGCCTAGATATTTATTCTTGAGGAACACTTATACCAGGTCATCTGTCACGTTAACTTTTTAGTAATGATGGTCTTTTTTTAGCTGAGCTTTTAATTTGGATGTTAAAAACAGTGACCTTGCTAGGAACATTAGTGGCCTATTCAGTATGATAGGTAGAGTTTAGGAGATGACTCATCTGACCTAAGTTAGTAACCACAGGACTAGGCTATGCTTCAGAGGCTGGCAGGACTTTCAACTATACACCACCAGCATGATCCCACACCGGTCACTTCACTCTCTAGTTGTTGCTGGGTCCCTCTGCATGTGTATGGCAGACTAACAGAAATGTATCATACCTGGGAGGTGTTTTTTTCTTATGTTGGCCCATTTTTCCCTCTGCAGGACAAGGTGAGGTTAGATTTCTAAAGCTATTCTGAGGCTCATCCAGATAAGATCTGGATGAAAAGTGATGCACATGGAGGTAATGGCTGGTAGAGGAGGACAATGCAATCTTGGGTGAACGAGATTTTACAAAGCCCGTCAGGAGCCCGAGGCAACACAGCTCACAGGCTGCAGCCAGAGCAAGGTGTGAGGTGCAGCAATTCCCCTCCCTGAGACCCACATCGCAATCTGGCTAAACTGCTGAACTGGTGACGTGATTGGTCGCGGTTCAGAAAAGAGGGGGATTGCTAGGTGATTAAGTAAGGTTGGTTGCTGAGTGACACTTATCCCATAATATATTTGAAGGTAATTGGAAACAGTTCCTCTTTCCTGGCTAATCTCCCCAGGTACCCCTCAGAGAATGGTGAAGGGAAAGGATGAGGACAGAACCGAGCTAGGGCAAAAAGCACTTCTGATGTTGGTTCGGGGAAAGGGGTCCTAATTTTTATTTTTATGTTTTAATAATGCAATAAAACTGACATGAAAGAGCAGTTCAGTTTATTTTCTGATGGAGGGCCCAGTGTCGTCGTTAAAGAGACTGGACAGAACTTGGCAACCAGCACAGCAAGAGACTCTCTGCTTTCCTCCCTTTGGGGGTGAGAGTCCCATCCTTCACATGTGTGGTCAGAGACATCCACTGTGAAGTCTTCATATAAGTTTTTAAGAGGCTTCTAGTACCTGGGAGCCCAGTCAAACACCTTATCACTTATAAGGAGAGGGAATTACATTCACTGCTCATAGAATTTTCAAACAACATAAAATATAAATGTTGTCTAGGAGGCAAACAAAGCTCGGTGAATTTAACTAGCAGTGCAGCCTGTGGGAGATATTACATTTGGGGAGCCCTGTTTTGTTTTCTCTTTCCATCCCACGACTGCAGATGCAACTGGTCCCCTAGAACATCACAGAGAAAATACAACGCACGAGAAAAATTCTAAATCTCTCCGCTATTTATTAGCTCTTTGGCAGGTAATATCTACTTCCTCTGAGTATAGCTTAAAGAGTATGAGGTTTTTTGGCAATCTCAAAAGCAGGGCAAAATGACCTAAAAACTATGGCAATAAACTAGGATAGAGTAGGCTTGACTGTATTGCACGATTCTCAGTAAATCTCTCTCCTGTTCTGAACTCAGTCTGCTTTGCCCAGGTAGATGATCCCTAGATGGTAGATCTCCAGGGCTGGGATGGTGGCTCACCGTGAGTTTGCACAGCAGGTATAGCACAGAGAGGTTCTGGTTTCTGCTGGCGCGTCTTGACGTGACTGCCGAGTAAATGTTGATCAGTCAGTAAAGCCTTACATGGAGGCTACTGGGGAAAAGCTTAATTCACAGAAGTTGGAAGTTGGTGCCTAAACTCCCTTGACTTCAACAGAGTCAGGATTTTAAATTCCAATTTTAATTCTGAAGTGGGGAAAAGGTTTAAAAAGAAACTTAGCATGGTTTTAACATAGATTAAATCTTAGATCATGCTCCAAATCATCTGTTACTGTGTGCGAGTCTGACTGGCTCCTGCTGCTGGCATTTATGCCACAGACAACTATATTATTTTCTGGATGGTATTGTGAAGACAGAGACCAACGGACCGGTCTCTTACTCATGTGCTCTCATACTGTCTTGAACTTCATTTGTCAGGGTTGATAGTTAATGGAGCAGCAAGAATATATTACTGATGTAGGATAGTATGTCTGATAGCAGAAGGAAAACAAAAAGCTAAGAATAAAATAATGTGTTTATAACAAGTCAATTTCCTTTTTACTTGGGACACTCTTTTAATAGCATTTCTTATGCATCTTGCACAACTTCATTATTATGCTCGAAACTGAATTGTTTCTGTACTTATTCCCATATTTCAAATGTTAATTTTTCTTGATTCCGTGTGAAATGAGTTTATCTATGGAGTAATCAGTCAGTTCTGTCCATTTGTGCAGTTCACATCTGTGATGGTAGCCACTTTTATAAATAAGACACAGTAAATTCCATAATCTGTGAAATAATTTTAGCCCAAATGAGCATTTTGTGCTCTTCTTTCATGGAGATTGTTTAAAACAAGGCACACATGTTTCAATAGTAACTCTACCCTTACTGAGAGAGAGAAGTTTTGCATACTCTCTTAAATCAATCATTCTTGCATATTTGAATAGGGCTGCGTGCAGCAAGCTGAGCAGCTAATTTAAGGCCAGCTCTTTCTTTTCTCAGGATCAGAAACTCGTATTTTCCAATGTACCTGACTAGTCATCTTTTATTATTATTTTTTTGTTGTTGTTTTTTGCTTTGCCCACAAGTTCCTGTAACATTCCTTACAGAAACACAGCTGCCATCTATTGAAATACAAGTCATTGTTCATGGATGGCAATTTTTAATCCCCCCTACCGGTGAGATGCACAATTGTATGTGCCATATGTGAAAGCATTTACAATACTTTGTAGAGAAGAAAAGCTGTCAAGCGTCTGCTTGGCTAAGCCTTGTCCGAGTTGTGTATTTGGGAGCAAAGCTGAATTTTCTTAGTAGTAGCTGATGATTCCTACTAATGGGCCAAGACAGAGAACTTTAAGTGTGTACACAACCAACCAGGCTTTTTGCTGTCCTGGTTCTCTGTCCACAGCCATTTTGTCCATAACAAGTTGTTGGCTTTCAGCTAGCGTAGTCCTACTGATTCCTGGGAATATTTATCAGTTTGTTTCAGCTATAGATTTGGATTCTAATACATTATATTTTCTCCTTAATAAATGAGACTACTCTCCTTGTCTGAAGTGTTTTCTAGATGGGCTTCCTGTTCCTGGCATGTTTTTGATGCAAGCTACTTGTCAAGCTCCGATCTCATTTTCTCATGGAGTTTCTTACTCTGTAGATTTATTCCCAGGTTTTTCTATAAGTAGCTAGATAATTTTAAAATTTCAGCAAAACAACTCAGAAAGATCTCTTGCTCCAAAGAGATTCTTTGCAAAAGTCCTGTTTCAAATGGACAGGGACTATTCATGTAGCACTTGTTGTGTTCAGTGTGAGTAAGAACAGGAGGTTTGGTCCTCTGCCTTTCCTAGCTTTTTTGAAAACAAATATTCCATAATGGCATTTCTAAGGATCTTTTTCTCGGTGCTGTGCAAATCACCTCAATCTTCTAATAGGATTTTGATCACACAACTTAATACCAGAGAACAGCTCTCCTATGTTAAATGTGAGTAGGTCAAGGCTTTGCATTTTAATGTGTCCTTTATGCTTATTCAGCTCTTCTGCTGTAATGATTCAGGGCATTAATATATCATGTTGCCACCTAACCAAGTATATGAGAACAGCTTTGTGGGGTTGATGTTTTGTATTATTCCATGAATCAACCTAAAAGAGCTTGCCAGAGACACTGCCAAACTCTCCTAGGGTGGCTTGGATTTAGATTCTCTTGGACTTCAACCTGCAGAGTGTTGAGGAGCTTAGAAATTGAATGGATGACCACTGTCTACCAGAAGTTAGTAAACTGAGGCCTTTAGTTTACTCCTGTGGCACAGCTGTGTGTTAAATGTAGTTTCCATTTAGTATCTCTTCAGTTTTATAGTCACATTAAACAGTAATAACGTAAAAACGCTTCCCTACTGCCGACAAAGTACGGCAAAAGAAATGTTGTTTACTTATAACACCAATATATATTAGACATGCCCTTGCATACGAATAAGGATTAAAGGTGTACAGAAATTTATTGTGTATATTTTTAAGACATACACTTCATAAAATAGGGTATTCTTATTTCCTAGCAGTTCTTAAAGTAAGCATGCAGACGGCTATAGAGAAACGGGTTGCCGGGGTACGTAGGTCCTACTCCTAGCTAAAGAAACTTGCGTTTTCTAAATCTGAGAGGCAAGAAATTCTCTGAGGTTCTCTTCAACAAAAGTGTATTCTGTAAAGCAAGCAAACAGATCTCACTGTTCTGAGGCACGGCACTTAATTTTCCCTTGGGTAAACAAAGCAAATAATGGATAAAACCTGTAGGATCAAATGTCTTCAAACTATCAAGAGTTGTGACTGCAGATTTAATCCCCATCAGAAGGGAAAAATAGAAGAGAACTAAAAATTGTGGCAAATGATTTTTAATTGTTGGGGAATTGACAATGACAGATTAATGCCACTGCTTGTATAGCATCTCAGAAGAGCTTTTTGAGAAGAATCACTGAAACCAAAGAGCTTATTTTAAAACCTTCAAAGTCAGTTATTAAATATTTCCTTAATGGGTCCTTCTGTCGTTTTATAACTAAATTAGAAGAATTTTAAACTCTGCCTTCTCTTTGTGAGCATAGTACTGCCTTACCCTGACTGTAACAGTACGTTGGGCATACGTGCAAGAGCTTGCTGCTCTGCTGCAGTTCCAGACAAAGTCTGGCATACAGATGAACTTGTGACACTTGCTGCCATTTTAGTGCCCAGTTGCTGCTGTATCTGTGGAGCAGATTCCTCAGGGAAACAAACAGCCTAATTTTATCCTTAAATTTAGGATCCTGGATTCTCCGGGGATAAATGTTCTAAATTAAGGCTGAGAAAACCGCATGACTGCAGAATAAATTTTTAAACAGGCAGTACTTTCAAGCCTAGTCAGCCAACTTCTATATAAAAAAGGAGACTTAAAAAAGTGTTCAGAAATTTATTTTAAATAACAATATGGATCCTTTGCTAAGTAATTTTTGTTGGGTTTAGGTGTTGAGACCGTGAAGATGGAAAAAAATGTGGGGATCGTAGACCAATGGAAGAGTTCACAGTGTCTGGGTTCTCCGGTGACTTCATTTTCAAAAGACAGAGAAAAGAAAAAACCCTACACAAATTAAGTATTTATTGTATGTTCTCAGTTAGCAAATGCATCTTTTTCACAGGTAGGCACTGTCTGATACAGCGTGTCAGAGAGGCAACGGTGACTCTTGCCAAGAGCCTGGCTGAGATGTCCTCACTCTTCTCATCACTCGGTGAAGACCTGTGCAACGCGAAGCTTGTACTCTGACTTGAAACCTCTCATCCACGCACTCTGAGACAAAACCTAACCCAAAGTTGTGCCAAGCTGCTTCACATTGACCCACCAAAGGCCGTGGAAGCTGTTAAGAGGAAAATTATTTGCTAAGCATAAAGGGTTAATCTGGCTCACTGAAGGCATTTGGGTGCTGAGGACCCTCCTGAGTGGCTATAAAACACCTCTTTAAAGGACCAGATGAGATGAACTGCTGGGTAGGCTCTGAATTAACCTGAAGAATGAGTTGTTGCATCAGGACAGCTGTATAAATGTCCTTGGACTAGGCTGTTGACAGAGAACAAAGGCAATAATGTTGAACTCTACTGTATGCTGCTCTTTCTTACCTGGAAGTCTTGATGACAAGATAATACTTTCCCACGGGGTTTTAATTATGTTTTAAAGACCAATTTAGTCAAATCTCTGAATATTTCAAGGCTGCATTCTCCAGTCTGCTTAAAGTAAAACCAACTGCTAACAAGCCACTTTTTTTTTAATTTATGTTATTTTTAATCAGTATCTTTGACTGTCTTATAAACACGTTTCCTTCCAGGCTAAAATTCACGGGCCCTGCTATAGAAGTTGAGAACAGAAACTTCTTGAACTCCACTCCAGTGCTCTGCCCAGCACAGCCATTCCCCTAAGTTTAAGCAGGACTTTGCTTTATGCTCATCCAGAAAACAGGGGAGAGTTTGCATCTGTAAAGGCAGTCTACTTCTTTTGCAAGAAATAATATGAGGTGAGTGGAAAGGCAAGCCATTCCTCACCTTACAGTGGCATGCAGGATGCTGTTCCTAAACTGCAGACTATAGCCTGCCTTTGTAAATTCCCACAGAGACTCTCTTCCGGGCATGAAAAACACTTGTAGTGGAAGCATTGCAATCAAAATGGGACTTTCAGATCTTCTCTGGTAGATCTTATTTATTTGAAGTAAAAGGAAATTTCATCCCTGACTTCAGGGAAGTCTTGGATACTTAGAAAAAAATGCTCCTTTTCCATGGCTTCATTTGCTCCATTTAAAACTGTAAAAGAGCTCAACTGTATGGAGTTCTTTGCACTAAGCAGTCTTTTCCTCCATGACTATTAAAAGAATAAAAATGTTTTCTTTGGCCAAGAAATTCTTGTTTTTACTTCTGTGCTTTCATCTACTTTTGAGTTCAGTTGGGGCTGGCTTGTCTGAGCTCCCAAGAAGTTTCTGATTAATTAGCAGAAATTCATTTCAAGATGTTGCTAATAATTCATAGGACAGACTGAATCTTTTTAAAGGGAAAAAAAAACCCAACCAAACCCCAAACAAAACACAACTACTCAGCTAAAAACAGAGAAATATTTACCTTATTTCACTGAGAGATAGATCTAGACACGTAGGCAGAGCAGAGAGGAGTAGCGCTCATTTATACTAGCTTACAAATCTAAAAGCTCAAAGAACTTACAAATAATTTAAAGAATCTCTGCAGCAATTTTATGGGATGTTTCTCTTATTCGAGTATTTTATGAGAGTAACCATAATCACGATGCAAATTAAACTTTGAACAGATTTTGATAAGAAGCAGGTAAGCTTCTAAAGTTCCTGTGTCATGGAGGAATCTTGGGTTGACTGTCCAGGTCTATTTATTACATCAGCTTAAATCCTTATGCTGATGCAGCTATAACTTCTCGAGATCAGTTCTTTATGCTCATTCCAATTTAAATGGATCTTAAAATTTGTTTGTGAAGCTCAAAAAATTTAAGCCAGTTAGAAAAAAAAAAAATCATAAAAAAAAAAATAGCAGGGAAATTAACTGAGAGACCTTTGGTTCCAGATCTCTCCAGACATTTTGAAATCCCATATTTCTAAGAGACTCTATAAAATACAGTAGAAGTTCCGTAAACTTGATGGATTTGGTGTGTATAAGACAAATAATGATCGCATGAAAAATGTTGACATTTACCATCTGAGGGGAGACTGCTTTGCCATTTCTTCCCAGGTCTAATACATCAGTGGCAAGAACGCTGAGTTAAATATGAATATGCATGATTTTTTGATAGAGATAAACTGGAAATTGTACAAACTCTACAGACTGCTTCTCAGCCTTGCATTGTGGAGGCAGCTTGAAAACAAACTGTCTGTGAATCTTTGGGTCTAATGAGAGTCTACTCCTCTAACAACATTCTTGGAAATCTTGCCATCCAGACGTGGTTCTTCTGGCACTTGCATGCCAGATGATGGTGACTGGAAGGAATAAAGTCCCAGAAATATCTGCCCTGACTCTCTCTCCTTGCTGCAGTCTTCCTGACCTTACTTTCTGCCACCATGCCATGGTTCCTACAGTCCCCAACCAAACGGTGCGTGGTTACCCATGCTGAGCAGCAATTTACTTCAAATACTGTGAGAAAAAAATTTAGGATCCTAAAAATGACCCTATAGCACCAATGAAACAGCACTTCCAGTCCTACAGCTTATTTCCAGAGATTCTTCTGGGAATGAGGGGGAAAACAGAGATGTTCAAGATAAGCAGCTTATGGGAAAACAACCATTTTATTAATAACTCAAAATACTTCTTACATGAATGCAAATGAGATTTCTGAAAGTTAGTTTACTCTGCCCACACGGGGTTTACATGCAATACGTCATTTAAAGCAGATTTGCCCTGCCTGCACATGGGCTTTTAAAGACAGAAATCTGCATTCTCTTAAGGTCTTGGGTCCACTACACAGGAATTGCAGCAGAAATGACTCCAGCAGAAAGCCATTCCCCCACCCTGCTACTTTCCTCCATTACAGGACATGATTCATTTTACAGTCGCAGGCTGAATGTAGCTGAGATGAACAGAATGATTTGCACATCCTATAACACATATATTTTATTAATACCTATAGCATACGAGGCATTTCTTTTTTATATGAAGTCCCAATAGCACTCTAGAAGTGGGCTGTTGTCCAGTTTCTACCATAAAAGACCAGAGAGAATACACAACAAATGGAGAAGCACTAGAAAGGTAAGAATATTGCCCTTTTACCTTTTCTCATATTATTTATTCACTCCTTTGGGTGTCATGAATTCCTGGACAAATACTCAAAAAAATCTTCTTCCGGAAAGCACTTTATCAATCTTGCCAGCACTGCATTTTCCTTGCAGCTGACAATCCCAGTTTAATTTCTCTTCTGGTTACTATTCTTCTTCTTACAGCATTCTTATATTGCTCCAAGGCATGCCTGTGCAGTGAGTGAGTACAACAGGTACAGGCTTTGCAGAGCTTCCCCGGAACACAAGAACCGTGGTGATAAAATGTGGACAAGAACAGAGCCTTATCAGTGCCCCTGTCCTGTGACGAAGCTTTGAGAGAACTGTCAGCTACTGTTTCAGCTACTACGGTGTAAGCATGGGGGTGGTCGACACATTTCAAGGTGATTCCACTTTTCACATTACCATTTGCTTCTGTTATCCTGGGACAGCTTATTTTCACTTGGACTGGTGTAAATTCAGAGACATTTCTATTTTATAGCACTGTAACTGAGTAAAGATTGGCATTTCTCCTGCCTGGCTTGCCTAATTCACCAGGCTAATTTCACCTTGCCCCTGATAATGCTGAGGAAACTTTTAGGTCCTTAGGGCCATCACTATGGGTCGCCTGAGCCTGCTTCTAACTGGCTACACCTGCAAATCTCATCTGTCCCTACAGTGGACAGCCTTTGCAGGATGGACTCCTCTGCTTGATGCCATCTTCATGATGCCAGAGCAGGAGAAGCTGGAATGGCCTCCAAGCTGGGTAAACACGAGGAATACAGAGCAGCCTTCTACTCCGGCACAGCACTGTATATGCAGCAAAGGGACTTTTCTCCCCTTCCTACCTCACTAGTTATATTCCTTTTCCAGAATGGGTTGCACCTGCAATTTAAACAGTACCTTGAGCAGAGAGGCTGCTGTGTGTTATCACTCCAGATCAAGAGGGAACCAAGTTCACCTTCTTTGTGTCCTTCAGACCTTCCCTGGCAAGAGAGATCACTTAAAGATGTGACAGCTAGTCAGGGTCTTTCCACAGACCCCAGAGGCCTCTCTTCTCCCGTTGTTTGACTTTTTATCATCCACAGGTACCCGTATCCATCTTGGGGATCACTTTACTCAGTCAATTAGTCCCACTAATTGAAAGGGACTAATGCTAGTTCCGCTCAGCACCAGAAAATTCTCTGGCTGTGCACAGCCGTGTAATTTCAGTCCTTCTCAGTACTTTCCCTACGTATTAAACTTTAATAACCCCTCTGTGGCTGGAGTTCAAGTCTACTAGCTTTTGGTATGTTCCTTAACGTTAATGTCCATTTCCAGCTCTGCTGCACAGGAAAATGTCTGGTTAAAAATGCTAATAATTTGCTGGTGTGATTTCTACTGCATCAAAGACTATCAGGTTTTCTCTGCAGCTTTTTTGTTTGCTCATTCTTGCATGTTTGCTAAAGACAATTTTCAATATAAATCTCTTTGTGGTTTTTATGAGAGCCACCTGAGATGAAATATCATAAATTTACAAACATGAAGTCCAAAATGCACCCAGGGGCCTCATTTGCCTGGACATAAATACTACAAATACTTTGTAAAAGCACAGAAGTTATTGGAGTTGCCCATGTGTCACTTATTGTGAGGCAGCAAGTAGGTGAACTAAGAGGGACACACAGAGGCATGAAATCTGTCCCTGCTGTGATTTTCCCCTTAAATAAAATACACGCTGAGTTCTATAAATCACTCGCAGGATCTTTGTATAACAAGTGGTATATGTTACAACTGAGGCCTGCTAGGTGAGGTGAAGACAAAATGATCACTGCCATGGTGAAATTAACAATTAAATCTTGAGCAGCCCTTTTAAAAGTGTTTCTTATGCTAGTCAGGTTAGCAGGTAAAGACAGACATTAATACATTTGCTTTGGTGAAAGAATGAGATGTGATTTCATTTAAACCCACAAAAGCTGAGGAAATCAAGACTCAAGTCAAATGAGGAGCTCTGGCTGCAAAGCTGGAATTCAGGTCTGGATGTGAACTGCCCAGGTTGAAAGGATTTTTGGTACTCAGGTGACTGTAAATTTTATACATGTCCTAAAGTGAAATGTGCTGCCCCATTTAGATACATAGCTGAATTTAAACCTACACTGAGACATGCAACTCTTGGTAGTTTTTACTGTTAAACCTAATATTCCGTGATGACTTTTTACAGTGCACCCTATGACCTTTGCCTCTCCCAGCTTGCTTTTTTGGGTTAGCTCATGGCAATAAATAAATAAATATATAAATCTTCTATTGACATCTAAACCAAACTAAATAGAGATACCTTAAGCAGTTTTTCTTTATTTTATGAGGACCCCCAATAATAATTTGGATTCAATATTCCAAGAATGATGACAATTTGTGTATCCTTGAAATATCTCTTACCGGGTAGACACAATGAAGAAGAGATGGCAGTGTAGTAGAGGGCTGCCAAGCACATTTACCAAGCTGAAACTTGAACTTTCTGTTGATAGTATGCAGTTGGTTGTTCACTTGTGCCTGTGAAAGCATCTGTGAGTGCTCATTTCTCAAAGCTGGTTCTTCATCTCCTATTTAACACCATTTTTTACTCATCTAGGTAAAGTTTTGACACTGCTCTCACAAAATGGTTCCTCAGAGTCCATTGGACTGTTGTTTGATGTATTTTAAAATAACAGGAAAAAAAAAAAGATAACCGTGAAAGAAAGTTAGCTCTTTCCTGAAGGGGCACAACCTGAAAGGCATCTGCTTTAAGCAATATGTCACAACTCTGATTCTGAATCCTTAGATAAGGAGGCTCTGTTGTTATTTTTCTCATGAACTCTCAAATGACTGCAACAAGAATATAAATGTAAGTCGTTGTCCACGGATGTCCAAGTCCAGACTTCATGCATGAAGGAGCAATCATTAAACTTGTAGCTGCAATGCTGATGTACACCACTGTTCTAGCAACAACATCACTTTATCATACAATACACTAGTGGAAACTGCAAGAAATGCCTGCTGGAGCTCACAGGCTGTAAATGAGCTGTGGGTCCCTTCTCAAATAACCATCACCTGCTTTCCGTGGTGCCCCATAGTATTTCTCTTGTGACTCTAGGCAGAACCAGGAAGAATCATAAACTTCATTTCTTATTTGACTGACATTCAGAAATCAACCGAAGCTGATCTCTACACTGGAAGGAGTGGGAAACAATAGATTTTTTTTTTTTTTTTATGATTCTGCAGTCTCTAATTGAGATTTTATTCATAAAGGAATGAATCAAAGTTCTCAGGCTCAGCATGGCATCACATTCACTGATGATATGCACAACAGTAGTCTCCTATCGCTTGGTATGTTTTGTTAAGTAATTTAAAGGCCATACCATTATTTGCAGTCTCAGTCAAATAGTACTGCTCTCTAGAGGGTGGGCTAAAGGATGGGGATTGACCCACTTTTAATTTCCATATCACAGAAACAATGCTTTGCTTGGTTGTTCTTAACTAAAACCAGTCTACCACTAAAAAAAAAAGGGAAAAAAAAAGAAATAATTATTCACTTTTTGAATATGCCCTTTAGAAATCCATAACCTGTTGATATGATCAGTTCCCAGGAAAAAAAAAAAAAGAAAAAAAGGAAAAGAAGCATAAAAGCCCTCAAAATTAACCTGAGGCACCCCAAGCATTGCTGATGTACTACTTATTAATTATTCCACCTGCCAATATGAAGTCGCAGGGTGCTCAGAGTTAGCAGGGCAGAGCCAAAAGTTACATTAGCCTGGTGTGAGTAGACATGGAGTTCTCAGATAGAGTTGCTGGGAGCAGACAGCACTGAAAGGAGCACCTGCCCTGAACTCTCATCAGTGCATTAGTTAGAAACAGGAGAGAGAAACAATTGCAGCACTAATGAGCCCGAGGTGAAAAGACTATTTGGTTAGACATGCGTCTCTCTTTTTATTTTTTTTTCTAATTTTTTTTTGAAAGTGCAAATATTTTGATTGATGAGACAAACTGTGTGGAATTCTTAATTGCTCTTTGTAATAAAGCATGCCTTTTGTGGTCCTTCCCTTTAAAATAGAGGTTGCTTCACTGCTAGAAACACAGGGAATGATTGAGGAGGAAAAAATTCCCAGACATGACATACTGGAAGCCACTTGGTGAGATAAACCTGTCTATCATAACCTGTGTTTGCCGAGTGTTTATGAGTCAGAGCAGTGCAATGGGACTCCTTGTGAGCTAAAAATGGCTTATTAAGCATTTACGATACAACTTTTTATATAATTACCTCTTCTGAGAGTTTGGAATTTCTCTTTTCCTTTCAACCAAGTCTCTTTTTCTTGAGGGTGCCACTTAAAAGTGCTTCAGATAGGCACAAAACCCTGTATTAACTTATTTAGGTGTTGACGTGGCTGGGTTTACTCTGTCAAATTGCCAGTATAATGCACACATATATGTATGGAGTGAGCTGCTAGCTAAAACCAATGGTTGCTTCTCTTTAACATTATTTTATTATTTTACTGGTCTTTAAATTTATGTACAAATATTTTAGAGTTGTTAGCAATAGAGAAAGGTAGACCAGGAATTATTACAGTAGAAGAGACTGTAAGACTGGATTTTCACAGCAGCAAATAAGAGAAAGGTCATATTGGTGTATCCTTCTTTCCAGTGTCATGTAGATTTTGGCCACTGAGAGGATCCATGTTTGCTTAAATAGGGGGCCATTTCCATTTTAACCCCTGTGGTGCAGAAGTGTGTAAATCTCTATCAGTGCCTCAGCAGAGTCACAGTAGGTCATCTCCATGGTACTGGAGCCACCCAGGTCCAACTTTGGAATTGAGATCAGGATCTGGCCATGGTTTGTTTCCCAGTTTTCCCAGAGTGAACTGTTGAGCCAAGCTTAAAAATGAGCTCTAGCTTTCTGCTTTTGCAAGGGCCTGGCTCTGAATCATTGAAATATTTCCTTGATGTTGAATTATGAAATACTTTCCACTGCCCACTCTTGCTGGCTTATGAATACCCACTTGCACCAGGTTAACTTATGCTAAGAAAAATCTATATGACAGCCAGTGAAAGGATTAGACATGATAAAAGATTTCACATTACCTTTGCTTGAAGACTAACTGTACTATTTCTTCTGATCCATGCAATACCTTCACTGCCTGTATGATTAGCAGCATGGCCATGAAGTGGGAGATATTCCATACAAGGCTCCAGTTAGTATGTTATCATTACATGGTTTCTTAGTGCCATTGGGGTAAGGAAATTTATAGGGACTTCCTGAAAGCTGGTACACGTCAACCTCAGTTATTGGCCAATGTCTTTTCAAAGCAGTTGTGAGTGAAAATAAAATAATAGTGGCAGAATCCACACCTGGACAGTGAGAATGCAGTGTCTGCTATCATGCGGTGCCCCAGTGATGAAATCATCAGCGAAGCCCATTCCTGCTGGTGCAAGCAAGGAATTGGAAACTAAACCCCTTAAAAATCAGAAATTAAACCTGCATGAGATTGTGCAGAGAGAAATTAAATTTTAGAGAATGTCCACAGGAAAACGCTTTACTGTGAGATTTCGGTCTTTTAATTTAACACCAGACCAATGTGAATAAGCTCAGAGAAATTCATTTTGTATTCAGCGAGGCTAATCCATCATGATGCACTGTATTCTTTATGAATGGTATGGAACCAGACTGCACCATTTTAGAGAGGAATATTAGGAAATGCACCTGCTGATAAGCCCATCAATTTGATTATGCTAGGGAGCTTAAAAGGGCAAAATCAGAGTTATGAACCATCTCTATAACCCACAACAACTTTATGGTCTTCTTCACAGGAGAATAGAGACCATGCCAAGCTTTAGTAGCCTACCTTGACTATGCTCTGCCTAAACCGAAACCTCAGCTGCTGGACAGCTGTGAAAGATCAAGCTCAGGTTTTTTTTTGTGACAATGAATTTGAAGGGTGAATCCAAAAGCCTAACGGATCCATTCCATTGGCAAGGGTGGTTTTTTTTTTGTGTCAGTTGATACAAGTTGGATCTTCAGAAATTTCTCATTACCGTGATGTCGGTCAGCCAAAATATAATCTGCTCAGCAGCAGAACTGTCACACACTTGCAGCATTTCTGCACCAGATGGATGGGTTCACAATAAATTCTCATCTTGGTCCCTGGGCTGGAAATCTCACGTAAGAATTGACTTTTTAAAGGTTTTTGGTTTATGAGGTGCTTCATCCCAGAGAGTTTCTAGTTATCTCCTAGCTGGAACAGAATTGCTTCAATTCGTAGCGTGTTCTTCCCCTCCTCATCCACACAAAACACCAGCTTGTTTTCCGTTACAAGCACTAAGCTACAAACCTGTATTTTGTTGGCTCTTACATTTGTCTGGCCATTTCACAAAACAAATACTGCATTTTCCAAGAAGGCTTTTCTTTACCTACGTCCAGGCTTGTTACCCACTTTTATTGTTTAAATCTTCAGCTTTGACCACATTTCAGCTGATGATTTCATCTTTCTCGTAACAAGTTTGGATGAAACCTCTAAAAATGAGTTATCTGAACCAGATTTGCCCTTGCTAATTTACTGGCTTCCGTACAGAGCTGGTTGACAAAATCTGACTGATTCAGATGTTAATTAGAGGCAAAGTACAAAGTTAAAGAATTCTGGAAAGTGAGATTTTGTTTTACATAGAAGCAGCTTCACACAGATAACTGAAATCTTAGTTAAGATGAATCATTTCTTTTTATGCCACCACTTAAAAATTTATACTAATAAGTGTATCCTGTTAAAACTGCAGCACTCACATTTAATTCAAAATAATACTCCAGGGAACCGGCAGCAAACTACGTGCACACTGCTGTGGCAGGGAATGCAGCACAAAGTAAAGGTAATTTAATATAAAAATTATCCTATTAGATGCATGATGAGATCTCAGCACTCCTGAAAATGAGGATATATATTTACATAGAGCAATGATACGGTCCCGGCTGCTATGTTATACATCTTAATTAGATTACCTTTTGCGAGAAGAATATAGTTGATGTTGAAAATGTTCTACTGGAGGATGACAGAGTGGCTAGAGGCAGGGTAAGTGAGTTCAGGCACATCAGAGGTGGGTTTGGAGCTTTGTAATGTTTAACTGCCTGCATGAAGGTGTGTTTAGCGTTTGTAAAATCATTTATTTTAGATCGTTTTGGTGTTTAGTTTTACAAATTTGAATTAAAGTTCGGAACAAACTTCATTACAATAACTGCTTTTACTTTATTTTCATTTATTTATGTATTCTGTGCTGCTGTTGATAGGATATCTAGCCTGAAATTCATGAAAGTGCTCTAAGCTATAAAAGTTAAGGCTCAATCATGTAAATGGCTATGCAAGGACTGCTGTATGGTAAAGGCTGTATCTAACATAAATGGAATGGTAGTGGTGTGAGTGGAATAAGTTTCTGACATAGTAAAAGAAAGCTGATTTCCATTTCAGCAATGAGAAATCTTCCTTTAAGTAAATTAATGGAATTTTAACTGAAATACCCATATGTATGTGTATATCCATCCATACATATGTGTGAAAATATATATATATGTGTGTGTGTGTATATCCAGAAGAAATATTTCAATTATAGGCACCCAAGTGAGTGCTGATTTAGGGGTATGAGAGTGATGTAGCTGTTTTTATCAATGCATCTTTCTTCACCTGTTACACTGTATTTGTCACTGGGCTAATGAGCACCGGTGATGTGTATCACTGACACTGCCCTCTTCTGCATCAAGCTCCTCGGTGTTGTCTCGGACTGAGACACATCTCATATGACTAAAGGATACTGATTTCCTTAAAAATCCTGAAGGAAAAGTAGGCCTAGACAAAACATCTGAGCTTTTTATAACTGTGGAATTTCTATCCAGGGGAAGAGAGCTTTGGCTGTGCACACAGCCTAAGTCCACGTGTGTCTGAAAGTGTGCTTTCCTCATAATGGCATTAATTAGGACTTGAGCTTTTTTTTTTTTTTATGCCTACATGAACATTTCAAATATAAACATTTTCAATTAAAATCTGGTACTTCAAATCTAAAGTGTAACCGATACTGAAGAAAAGAGTTGGATAAACTTGCAGAAGAATAAATTATCATCAAACCGAAAGGAAGCAGAAAATTACCATATAAAAACATAAGTCCTCAAATGAAAAAATAAAAAGTGACCTTACTTTGGTTATTTAAACTGAGCAGTGAAAACCACAGTGAAACAGCCTTACTCATAAAGGAAAAGCAAACAATCATAGGCACTTCATAGACAGGTATTCAAGAGTCATTGTCGTGGAGATACATGAACAGAAAGCCCTTGATGTGTGCCATGTGCACAAGTGTCATTATTTTTCTCCCTAACAAGAGTTCACTTAAGCAAGAGCAAGCTGAACAATCTTTTTTTTTTCAAGTTGCTGTCACTAAGGGGTCAGGGAGAGGGACATAATCTTCCCTAAGCACCTCCCGCCCTCCTTAACCTTGTCCCAGGCTGTTAGGAGGTTTGTAGCAGCTCTGGTTCTCCTCACACTCAACACAAGGAGTCAGATGCTCCCAGTACCCATCCTATTATTACTCAGACTTCATTTTGCTGCAGCCTCACGGTTAAAATCAGGGAGATAAGATGGGAAATAACTGAGAGTACGACAGCTGCAGCCTCTGCCAGGCTGCTCAAATTTCTGGTAACTAAGTCCTGGGGAAGACATTTTTCAGTCACTTGAACTGCTACAAATGTGATCCACCCGTGTCATCCACTTGGAAGTGAATTTTTAACCTTTTGTTTTTAAAAAAAAAGCTCTTAAAAATTCGTGTCTAGTGTTCCTGTATATATTCATGCTACGAGCCTGCTGAAGGGGACAGGAAAGGTGAACTTGTCTGTGGGAAAAGAGCATGGGAGCACTGGGAATTAGCTGAAGGGCATCTTTCTCAGGAGATAGCTTTAGGTAGGGTCCCAGCCCAGACTAAGAGACTGTCAGCTTTCTTTTCAAAACTGATGAGTGCAATTGTTATACCTAAAGAACCTGGGAGGGGTTGCCACGAATTGGCTTATGCTGAGTCGTGTTAATCGAGCTGAAACCAATCTTGTCTGAGGGACTTTTGACTGAAGCAGCAGCCACCTGCCTTTGTGGGGAGAAAGTGACAGTAACTGGCAAAGGATGTAGCAGGTCTTTTAACTCGGATTCAGCAGTGCAGGAAGAATGCTGCACCTTCAAGTCTGGCCATCATAAACAGACTCAACAATAAACTTCTCCTACGTTACATCTCACTCTCATTCCTTTAGCGCCAGTAAGAGCATGAATAGTTCCAAACTCCAAAGTGAATGTTTGTCTACTGTAAAGACTTTTTAAAGGACATGATGTTAGTCATGCTGTGTTGCACTCCAGTGATTTCACAATAAATATCCTTGCAGAGAAGGCTGAAAAACATTTGCTAATTGTGTAAGTCAGGAATCTGAACCCTTTGCCAACAGGTCTTTTGCTTCCACGCAGTTATCCCGTGGTAAGAAAAAAAAATACAGAGCTGTATTAAGGTACAGGAGGCATTCTGCTTGTCAGCTTAAAATGTACAAATCTCTGTTTGAAAAGGGGTTTTGTAGAGATGCTCTGCTCTAGAAACACGTTCTACTCAGATAATTCCCATCCCAGCACATACAGCAGAAGACTGAACTTTTACAAATATAGACATAAAATGTTAAACCGGTGAGGAAATCCTGATCTTGGGTTATTTATTTTAACTGGATTGATACGGGAAATTATCAAACAGTGCTGTGGTAGAAAAGATAATCTCTGCATTATTGACGAATGGAAATTTTGAATGAAAAAAAAAACCAAACCACCATGATATATTTTGAAGCTGTTTAGACTTCATTTCTAACAGGTATTCACTAAACTTATCAAAATGCACTGACCTTGCTTATACTTTATATCTCAGAAGGACTATTAACCTACTTGCACTCCTTTACCCTGGTGGTCATCATTCAAACCAGCAATTTAGTTCTGGCCTTATTGGTTAATTTTATTATCACTTTTACAGAGGAAAAAAAAAAAAAGAAAAAAAGAGCTTGGTTTAGCTTAAGAAATTATGCTGAAATTTTATCCAGTTCTAGTTTCGATAGTTAATTTTTTTTAAGTAAATATATCCTTATCACTATATTTGGCAGTGCAAAGAAATTCCAGACAAAGCTGGAAGGTATCAGAGTAAAGAAATCGGTTTGGAAGGCAGCAGCTTAGTCTAAAGAGTGTTTACATGGACTGGATGTTTAATACTATATTTTATGTGTAGTCTGTTGTACGTGCAATGCAGTAAAAACCTTTTTTGATAGCTGAGAGCAGTCTGTGCATAGAGTGAATCAACAAACAAAACCAAATGGTTTTTTTATTGGGTTTTGGTTTTTTTTTTGATACCAACATGCAATGCGCTGACCAACAAAAGCAGTGGGACGTTACCACACCTGGAACATCTGTGATCTGAGTCTTGCTAGAATGTTTTTAAAATAAATGCATACTGCTTAAAGTCGAATGCCTAACAAAAGAAAAACTTCTCAGACATGTATAGGGTGGCTATTTTTAAAGTGATGTGCCAAGACGAAGTTCATCAGTTCTTGGCCTTAGTTCTTCAGTCCCATGCCGTCCTAGATCTCTAGGATATACGTAGGATACTTACATGGGCAGCTAGACAGTTCAGAAAGTTCAGCTATTTTTTTTCCCAGTTTTTCACTTTAAGATTTATTGATCAGTGTGCTACATAGTCACTACTTGATCAATGCATATATAAGGCATAAAAACCAACCTGATGTGTCACAGGCTGTGTAATCTTCTGGAGGATAGCAAGGCAGTGCCGAAGGTCAGCCTGCCTTGGCAGCAAATCAATGCATTTTTGCGGAATGACTAAAGACATCTGAAACTTTCTTCAGCACTTCTTTTCCTTCCCCCAGTCTGAAATAACATCACTTCATCCTTTACACCTAACACACACTGCTGCTCTACTTATTCAGCACAAATCAAATCTAAGAGAGGTAATAGACAAGAACTTGTAAGGAATGGAGGTGTGTGATCTGCAGAGATCGTTTTTGAGGAGACCTGCTGTGTTCACTGAACTTTCAGCTGACTGTATCCAGGGTCTGCTTCAGTGCAACCAGTTACAGCAGCGAGGCTTCACCAGTTTGTGTTCAAGCATCAGCTGTTAGCACAGAATTTCTGTTTCTGGTGCTGGTTTTTTATTAGCTTTAACATTCACGTAGTCTTGTTCTGCTGGTACCATGCCTTGAGTTCACAATGCAATGCACCAGGGAAAATAGCTAGGAACAAAACTTCTCATTTTCCCTTAATACAAATTCTGTCATTCTTAAATGACCAGTACCCTTCTGAATCTGGCACCCACCCAAACCAAGAACCACGGGTGTCCATGCAGCGCTTCTCTGAGAAGGAAAAACAACAGCACACAAACTGATTGTTTTGCTTACAATCCTTCCACAAATTGTTTAGACTGAAAGACTGACATCCAGGTGTGTGATGTGCTACCCTCTGGGATATTGGTTCCCTGATCACTCGTACTGGGGATTTCCTGGAGTGCACTACAGCTCCTACACAGCTGGCAGACCACCTCACCTTGGGGGTACACCAGAGTCACATTCCGGTGCACGAGTCAGCCCGTGGCTTGTGTTAAAACCAGACCCACCTGAGGCCAGAAGCACCCCCAGATTCTCCATTCTAGGGATGTCTGCACGTCCCTTGTTCTCCCAGTTATCTGTAGACAAAGGAATGAGAACATGACACATTATAGAAAAGAATTACGACTTCAACAATGGGGTTTGTGTAAGTTTGGAGCTGCAAGAGTAGAATGTGTTTTTACATATGGTAAATCACAGTGCATTTGCAAGTATTTGTGTTTATGGAAGCACTTTTTCCCAGTTTCCTGTCCAGGAACCAACTAAAAGGGAGAGAAATAGATATAATAAATGAATAGCCTTATTTAGTATGAGTGTTAGGAACTTTTCTATAGGGCTAAACATTTGTTTACTGGTTTCGTTCAAGAAAAGTAGACACTGATTTAATTAAAGAAAGGCTGAACAGGTCTAGTCCAGAAAGTCTGCACTAGAAGGAGATTCAAAGTTTGATTCTTTTTAAGGTCTGGGTGAGTGAATTAGGTCTGAGCGAGTCAGTTAGGTCTGGGCAAGAGAATTAGGTCTGGGCGAGTGAATTAGGTCTGCATACACGTCATCTAGAAGCCTACTTTAGGTATATCTGCATATGTAGATGATCTGAATGGAGTCCTTAAGCGTTGATGTAGTGTCTACAGACACTATAAAAACAAATTAAAAATAAAATAAATAAATGTTAAAAAATCATAGGCTGTTTGTGTTTATATGCTTTAATATTTAAATCTATGTGCATTTAATGCTGTAAATAGAGGAGGAAGATATGGATAAACTCCCTCCTTCCAGGAGCAGAAAGCAATGTATGTGAGACCATAAAAAGAGAACAAGAAAGCATGACAGGGTAACAGCCTTAGAAATCAGAGTTAGATGAAATGTTTACTGAGTCATCTTCTTTTATTAATTCAGGTCAAATGATACACTCAGTCCTGTGCAAGGCCAAGAAGATGACATGATCTTTGTCCTAAGGGCCTTACCATGCAATCAGAAGGACCAATGGAAGTATAAAAGCAAATCTATTAGAGAAAAAAAAATAATCCTAACAGGTTTTAAACACCTTCAACTTCTTTCTTTATTTTCCCAGGACAGCAGTATGGTGTTTTGGGGCTAGAAACAACTTTCTGAAGAGGAGCTTGAAGGCCTGTAGCTGACCAAGTCCCTTCTTGACTGGTGCTATCATGTCAAGAATAAGAAAGGGAAGAGAAGAGAAAAAATGGTATTATGTTTGGGCAGTAGCCCAGGAATGTGTAGAGGAGGATTCCTGTCCCAGTATACACTTCAGGCACAGTCCCTGAATCTCAGTAAATCGTATCTAGGTTCTTATTTCCCCATGGTAAAATAGGCTTAATTTTAAGGTATGGCAAAAGCTCATTCCTCATCTGCCAA
>JAAGNO010005699.1:16354-26912 GCA_033439905.1 Ceryle rudis | reverse complement strand
TATCTAGGTTCTTATTTCCCCATGGTAAAATAGGCTTAATTTTAAGGTATGGCAAAAGCTCATTCCTCATCTGCCAAAAAGCACTTAGATATTGCAAGGCAATGAGAGGGTATCTGCGGAGTTATTGGGATGGTTGATTTTATTAGTGTGCATTTTTGGCATTTTGTACAGGTTTAAACTTTCAGCTGAAGCTGCAGCAAGTCATTTTTGCCAATCTAATAAAGAAAACAGCAATGGTTGATTTCCTATTACCATTCTCCAAACTCTTCTTCTTTCTTCAGTTCAGCTTCTCTTCCACACCTACTGTAACAGCACTCTTCCCAGAGACAGGCCTTGAGGGAGAACACGTGGGTGAAATGATGCTTTCTCATACAAATGCATTTCTATACATATATGGGAGCTTTTCTGATAGAAAATTTATTAGGCAGAATGAAATCCTTTGAATTGGTGCCTTTATTTCAACAAAGTTCATTGTGATGCAAGTCTTTAATGTAATACTTTGCCATGCAATGCGTGGCATCCTTTTCAGACCACCACCTTGTGCGGTGCACAGGGCCACAGATCTAGGTGATCACACCAATCCCTTCCAGCCTCAAGATCGATAAATCTCAGCTAGCTCTCCTAAAACACATCAGCTATTTTGAGATGATTTTGTTAATCTTTTAGTAACTAATTAGCTCTCCGATATGCACGGGAGTTCTTGTTCACTCTCTGAACAAACCCAGATATCTTGGTTTGACGAAAGTACAATCTTATGTGAAAGTAGAAGGAAATCACATTTACTATAGGGTGGAATTTTAATTTAATAATTCCTTTTTCTGATTGCTTGCCCTTCTCTTTACTCAAAGGCTGTTAAAAAATAGACACAAATCTTTCACAAAAATGATCATCTCCTAATACCTCAAATCATAAATTTTACCATAGTACATTCTGGGAATTATGCCAGCTAATGAAGCCTTTACTTAATACATCATTTTATTACTCTGCCACTTAAGTGCCACTTAAGTCTTTAAAATAGTTGCTGAAAATTATGTTTATTGTACATGTGCATAGTACGAGCTATCACTAGTAAGAGTTTGGCTCTGTCAGCTGTGTCTGACTGTTCTGGATGTCACCAGAGTCAATCCAAGTTTCCATGCTTTATTTGGCTTCCTCTGTGGTCATTAGGTAAAAGGAGGAAATTAATTCTGATCCCTAATGATTCAGCGACTTCAGGCCTATTTTTTTTTGCAGTTTCACCCTCTGCAAGTGATTTTTTTCTTGCCCACCTGAGTAGTCTTGTCTATATGCAAGGGAATCCCACAGATTTAATTGTATTAATTTTTCAAAGCAGCAGTCAGATAAGCGGTATGAGCAGCGACCACTTTCACTTGGAAATGGAAGTGTGGTCCAGTCCAAGAGCTGTCACTTTGAATGCTGGGCTGTGGATGACCTCTTTAGGAGTCCAACCTTAATACAGCTTATTGAGATGGACTCTAAGGGCAAAATTCTTCCAACGGAGATGTCTACAGGGCAGATGCCTTCATCTAAGCTAGTGCCTTAGACTGTTGTTATAATTATCATCAAAAGAAGGGTTGAAAGAAGTGATCGTTCCACTGTAGTCAGCCAGTATTGATGCAACCTCACCTTGAGTATGGTCTGCAGTTTTGGGCTTCACAATTTAAGAAGGATATAAAACAACCTAATGTGTCCCATGAAGGGCACAAAGGTGAAAGAATTCTTTAGCGACTTACGAGGGGTGGCTGAGGATATTTGGGTCGTTCGGCTCAGAGAAGAGGATGCTAAGGGCTGATCTCATTGCTTGTCTATAACTTCCTCGTGACGGAGAGCAGACAGGGAGGTGCTGATCTCTACTCTCTGCCGTCTGGTGATGGGACGCTGGTTCAAATAAGGGACTCACAGGTTAATCTGGGTGATGACATACGTTATAGTGAATTTGTGATCTGACGTTTGAGCCATCAAGAACAAAGCCTGCCTGGTTCAAAAGAGGTGAATCAAGGCCCTAGAATCTAGAGAAGTGTATTTTGGACAGAAGACTATAACCGGTATCGTCTTAAACTTATTTAGAGTTGTGTCTAACACGAAATTCTAACTTCTTGTTCCTGTCTGGACTGCTATCTGTAAGACTGTATTTCAGAGATTCTTAGATTAAACCCCCTAATTTCACAAGGGCCTGGTGTTATCACCCAGTTTGATTTCCTGTCTCACTCCTTTAATTTCATAGGCTGCAGCCTTAATTGTTCTACAACAAGATTAACTTTTAGGAAAAAAAAGAGGCTTCCCATATACTTTGTATCATCCTTTCAGTATGTATTTTATAGTTTTTGCCAAATAATTTTATTGAATGCATGAATGGAATCCCGTTCTAAATGCAGTTTTATCGACATTGCCCCATTTTAGGTCACAGCTTAAGACCTATCTGATAGACTATGATCGATGTTTAGGCATATCTAATGATTTTACACTATATCAATTCTTTTTTGTTTGACCTTTTTTCATTTCAAATAGTTGACAGAAACTCACTGTTTGTAGTGACGTAAGCACCTCTGGGTCTTTCTCACAGCACTTGAGACAATTACTGCAAAGAACATTTTTGAAAAAAAATGAGGGTTGTTAAAGAGCAAACATGAAAGCATTGAGGACCTTAACTGAAAATATTTTTCCTCTTGCAGTCACCCAAGTGTAGTATATTTTTATCAGCAGGGGTTGGGGTTATGGTCCTGCATCACTCCCGCATTCTGCAGCCACAGCACGGATTATGCAGCACTGTGCTTTGAACAGGGAGATACAATATCCTTCTTTTATTATTTGCTTGTACTGAAAGTAAGTGCCCACTTTAAAAGTGTCTAAGTCACCCCTAAAAGAATCCTTGGCCGAAATTTGATATACAACATGCTGGTCAGGGAACAGCCATGCTTTACTTTGTAAGAGCTGCAGGACTGTGCAAAAGCAAGTTAGCTATTTTCATGTTCATACTTTCTGTTTATCTCTACCAATAAAAACCTCTGCCTTTTTTTCAGCAACATAACACATGAACTAAGGGGAAACCTTCGTTTAAATGCTGAGGGGCTTATGCCAAGAACATGAGCTTAAAGCAAAAATCAGTAAATTATATGCAAACTTCTCAGTGTTTAATTCAGAAAATTAATTTAATTCAGTGTTTAATTGAGAAAACACTTTTTAAGGCCGTTGCACGATAAAGGAAAACTGAAGAAGCCGCCAGTCACATGAGGTGTTCAGATATGAACCCATCCTGACTTAAGAGATGGTTGACCATCTTCACAACCTCCTGGAAGAAGCCTCTCTTACATGTGCTACAATTACTTTTCCTACAAAACTCTTCCTTTGCTGAATCTGGGCCCTGGCCTGGACTTACCCCACTGCATTCCCGGGCATGGCAGCAACATTTTTTTGCAGGCAAAACCAGACCCTTGTGGGTACTTTTGTACATGTGAATTCTCTTTGGAACGGGTAAATTATTTTCCAGATTATTCCTTGAGATACTTCCTTCTACTAGCTAGTGCCCTGAAGAATATGCAAGTCAGTGACACCATCCACCGTGTTGCTTTAAAATTTGTTTCTGTTACCTGTTACCTCTAGCTCTTGATGAAGGAGTCTTTCCTCTGTGTTTCTTGGGTATTGGCCAGCTTGCTCCCTCACAATCTAGTCTCTTTCATCCTCATCCCAATCGCAGACTCATCTGACTCTGTGCCTGCAAATCCACTGACAGCTATTAAATATACAACAATGCAAATCAGATCCCACAAGGAAAGCCCAGCTCGTTATGTGCTGACTCCCTTGCTGGTGCCAAGATTCAGTTTCCCCTAGCAGTCATGCTTAGGACTCTGCTATCAGAGCCTGTTGTGTTTCGGTGACTCTCCTCCATGCCCTCTTTGCACACTCTTCAGTCTCTTTCTTTAATCTCCTAGCAATTTCAATTTGATGAAATCTTCCTTTTGAACACTGGAAGATTCATGGATCCACTATTATCTTGAGCCAAAAATGCAGCAGTTCACCTTGATTTACCTTTGACCTTGGCCCGTTTTAAATCTACTGATGCACTCTCCATTCTCTGCAATTTTTCATTTCACTGTTAAACCCTCTGATCATTTGGAGGCTTTCCCTCATCTTCAAATTCTGTGAGCTTTCTTGTGCTCTTTCAGGACATTTGGGTGGTTTGGTGTTTTGCCTCATTTCTGCTGTTTTCGGCTAAACTGTTGCTTCATTCTGATTCTGTTTCTGCTTCTTGCCATCAGTCCAGACTCTGCAGGACAGAAGAAAATTAATCGTTTCTCCTGTGCAACAAGTGGTCAGACTCATCCAGACCCACAGATGTAAACCGTGGGGGTTCAATTTGTATTAGGCCAAGTCAAAGGCAGCTGCTCATGGGAGCTCTTGGCAAATTTCCCCCAAGACAGCAACATCCATCTGCCGGTCCTCGCCCAGGCAGACGCTGCATGCTCAGGCAGATGGGCAGCCCTGGGTGGTTCAGAGAAGGCTGTTCCAGGGCTGATAACACCAGGATTTTAGCACCTGCAGGTCCAGGGTGGACCTCACTTGATGCTGGTGTTTTCTGAGCTGCCCACCAAGGTGTAACAGATGGAGTTTTGTCTGATCCCCTCGCAGTGGTAGAAAGAACACGGGCAGTTTCAGTAAAAGCACGGACTGGAGTGAATTTCTGGGTACTGAAATATCACGTTGGCTAATTTAAGAACAACATAGTCTCAGAAATTCTAGTTCAATGGGAGTTCTTTTCTTTCCATAATCAGCAAGATATTATTATTGAGTTCTTGTACATAACAGAAAACTCCCTTTGTTAATGAGTTAGTCGTTACTCTGGGTGTCAGCTGTTACATTTCTACTGTACATATTAGTGTAGGTCACATTTTCATTCCAACAGTTATTGCAGATCCTTTCAGTTTTTTAATCTTTTCCACAATCTTTTGTTATCTTCATACAATGGGATAGATATTGTGACATTGATGGGCATCTATCGATGGCTGATGAGTTCAGGTTGATATTATTATACAGTTGCTAAAATATAAACCGTGTCCATGCTAATACTAGTATACATCTTCTGGCTAATCCTCTGTCAGGACTGGGGCTAACTGCACTTTAGCTGCACTAAAGTTTAGCAGGTTGACAGAAAACCAAACTAAAACCTGTACTGTTTATCCCTGTGTACACTGGCTTTAGACCATCCGAGACGATTCCTTCTTCACCTATTTAATGTTATAGAAAAAATGAGGGAATTGAGGCAGGAAAATTATATTCAGAATCTATTATTTTTGCTTAAACCTGTATAAATTGAATGTCTCTGCAGCTCCCAAGGTTGGATTGCGCTGGATGTATTTAAACAGTAGAATAAGTGTATTAAAGTCCTGCACAGACCAAGACAGAAGAATCCCCAAAACTATATTTGGTAAAGAGACTCACCTTTCTTTTAACATCACTTCTTATTTTCTGGCTGAAAATAAGAATTAATTGTTGACAAAATCTTGACAGACTTTTAATACAAATGTGCATTTTCTTAATACGTTATGTGCATTTTTGGGGATGAAAACTTATTTCCCAGACACTGAATTCTGTATTGTATGAGGCCAAGCTACATGACCTTTGGAGGTCCCTTCCAACCCGGCGGGGCGTTCTATGATGAGCTGAGTTACACTAAACCTCATCAGTAAATCACAAGTAGAGCTATTCTTAGGATTTGATGCTTACATCGCTAAAGTAAACAAAATGCACAGAGAAAAAGAAAACGGTGCAATAAGCCAAAGGAAAAAGAAGACAAAAATGCCACACGTAAGCATTATTCAAGAGAAGAATTAAATAGTCCGTGATTTCTCACTGCCTCTTCCCATCCCCTCATGTCCTTTTAAAATCTAGGCATACAATAATACGTCTCTTTTCCCATAGCTGGTGGAAAATCAGGCCTCTTTCTTCTTTTGCCTTGTGAAAATGTTGAAGAACTAAGGAGAGAGATAAAGAAGGAAAATAACATGACTCAAAACATTTGCATCTTTTCTCATAAGAACAGAAGAAAGCAACAGCATAATTTTTCTGTATCTAAAATGTGCTTTAAACTTGACTCTTTTTCCCCACTCTGGAGCTCTGCAGAAAGTTCCTGGGGCATGATTCTGCACTTCTTGGGGGACTGAAAACCCAGAGCCATTTCAGATGAGAAAAGCCTGCAAACTCCAGCATTGTACGGCTTTCTGTGCTGTTTGAACATTCCCTGCTGGGATTTCTTCTTTTTTCATTGCACATTACAAAAAAAAAAAAAAAGAAAAAGATACTATCATTAGTTTTGGCATCACTGGCAAGAGTTTTACTATGGTTGCATGGCTTTCAAAAACCTGCCAAAAGCCACAGGGAAGCTTGCTAAAGAAAAATAACTAATTTTTGACAATTAACATGGGCCCATGGAAGCCTACGGAGAGTCTGCTACTGACTGCAGTTGCAAAATCCTTCAGATCAGAGTGGAAATGAAATAATCTGTGTTTTTCCTGGTCCATTTCTCATGCCCAGGCATAGCTCTGGAAACTTCATTCCCCACCGTTGTTTTGTGAAGGTTTTTTTGTGTGTTGTGGGATATTTTACAGCTTTGTGTCCTTGACAGGGAAGCACAATCCTGTATGCATCCAGGTACGGTACAGTCAGTAAAATATGCCTGTTATAGCTACTGTAAAATGTTCAGCTATTGTAGTTACTCTTGTTTAGTCCTCTAGATTTTGTGTCTTTTAGACAAACCTCTTGATTCCTTGAAGCATGAGGACTTTTAGCTCTTATTTATTTATTTCTTAGAAGAATCACTTGTATTTAGTCACGAACACTGGATGCCAGCTGAAAACTCTAACTTTGAAACTGGATGTTAGCTCAGCTTTATGGGTTTTTTTACAAATATTGCCTTAGTTCATGCTCTCCTCATCAGCTTTCCTAAATGATGGGAACAGTGGGATTCAGAGAGCACCCAAAGGCTAGCAGAGAATTGCCAAAATGGAAAATGCCTCACAGCAAGGGCCTCAGCAGCAGCTCCCTCTTAAAGACTTCCAGTGTCTCGAGTTCCACCCTCAGGAGGGAGGCACTTCACTTTCAAGTGACGTCATTTGGGGATTTCTGAATTGAAATCCAGCTTCTCCTTGGATGCTTTAGAGAAGCCAGAGTTATCAGTAACAGCCAAGGGCAACACAGTCACACCACCTCCGTTTACCAGACAGGCTACAACACTCCAGACTATTCTGAGTACCATTCTGTCTTTAGAGTGCCTAAGAGCAATCTAAACCTTGAGAGGAAGCTGCATGGAGAATTGTGGTAGGGAGAACTGCAGTCACTTTGGAGAAGAAGCTTGTCAGCATCAGATGGAGGTGTGCCATTGTTGCAGTTCACAACCCTAACAACCCCAGACTGTGTACCACTGGTGACTGCAGCCATTCTGGAGTGGTGCTGACCTAACTTTCTTCTCCCTTTTCTCTGAAACTGTTGTTTCAGCATCATTTAGATTTTACTTCTCATTCAATTTAGCTGATTCTTGCTTAAGTTCACCCAGGACGGCGTCCTTTGTTCTACTACCATAGCCCTGGTCAGTCAAGCGTGATGGAGATAGAGAGGCAGAAGATACTACCAAACTGAATCCACTATAAACCAAGTCTTCCCTAACTCTCTGACATGATCGTAACAAAACTAGTTAAGGTAAGGGACAAAACAGACCATTACAAAAAAAGCTGTGGGTCTGCATAGCTTATAGTATTTGAAAGAGCACTTCCCCAGACAACTCCCCGGCATCACCTGGGGGAATGTGTTGTTCATGGACGCTTCCACATAGGCAGATGCCTAAGACTGACCGTTCTTGGATGATGAGAGTTTAATAGCACAGACACAGGCTACTCTGTGCTAGTTGGCCTCAAAGACAGAGTTTTTCTGGGCAGGTTTAATTAACTACAATACGGAAACACTTAGAATTTTTTGGTCTTGCAAATGTGTGAGTTACTGGCATCATGATGATCTGATGAGGGTCTGGTGTCTCCAGCAGGTCCATGTCAAGTGACAGCCCAGATCTCTCCTCTCATGTCCTCTCCACCTGTGACATCCGGAGTGCAAAGTGCAGATGTGTGCATCGTGCATTTCCCCACAGAAAACCCAAGACATTCCTGGACTCCCCATTTTATATTCAGGAGTAGAATCCAACTTCTGATCACCCAGGAGCCCGTTTTGCCCTTTGTAAGTCCATAACTGAAAAGCCTGATTAGTTTGTTCCACACCTTGCTTACTCAAAAGATGTTTTCTGCTACCTCTTGGCGAAAGTTTCAGGGTGGCTGGCTGTCTGAGCTGCCCTCTACCTGCACCAGGGAGATCCTCAAAAGCCCAGAAGTCCTTCCTTCCTACAGTCTCTCAGCTGTTCCTGGCTTAGCTTCTGTAGATCCCATTTCAAGTTGGTCTTTTCCCAGCTACTGGTTCCCGGGCTCCTTGCCCTTACAACAGCTGTTCACTTCTCCTGGTCTCCCTTTTTTGAGAGGCCTTTTGTCCTTCTCGTGAGCTGCCCTCTCCCACCCCCTCCACCATTCAGGTCCCAGCCCTTCTCCCTTATCTCTTCCCAATTCCCCCTGCCGCCACTTATCAAGCCCCTCTGCCTTCCCTCCACACCCATCCAGGAGGGTTTTGACTCTGCAGCTCACTCACCACCCTTTGAACACCCATCTCCCCTGCTGTGTAGAGGAGCCCAATCATAGTCCTACATGGTCTCAGTCCAACTGAGACACAGGGCAGCTATGCAAGACACGTCGGAAAATAAATTATCTCTTTTGTGCACAAATTTAAGCTTAAAATGCAGATTTGCTTGTCTAAAACCCCTCAGATAAAATGTAAAACCCTGCTCCAAGAAGCAAGCTACACTTTTTGGGTAGCAACATTCCACGTACCATCAGACAGCTGAAGGCTGCAGTTATGTTAATATTTTTTAGATTAGTAGTTTTTAATATAGATTTTAGCACAGATTTTAGTATAGATTTTGGCATAGATTTTAGTATAGATTTTGGCATAGATTTTAGTAGAGCTAGTGCAGATTCTGCGGAACTGTTATGTTGCAATTAGATATGTCCAGTGAAGGCAGTCAAAAAAAAAAAATGACCTTAGTTTTTGAGTGCTGCTACAGAAGCAAAGACATAGAGAATGTCTCAGAGAGTTGGCTCAGAAAAATAAAAGTATATTATTTAAGGAGGAATTTATTGCATGCAGTTATTTTAGGGAAGAATTACGGGTTTATCTGAAACAACAGCATTTAACACGGCATGCTTACTTTTAACCGATTTCTTTGATTTGAAATGTTTGATTCTTTTAACCTTTGCCCCATTTTTAGACCAATTTTTGCTGTAATTAAACGTAACTTAAATCAACGGATTGTCTTAACAATCAATGAATATTTCTGCAAAGGCAATGTATCGGGTTTCTGTTGTACTGTCTTCAAATGTGAGGAAAAAAAGACTTTGCATACAGCTCTGAAGTAAATATTAATTTATCAAATCATGCTTGCTAACCTCTGGATGAAAAGAAAAAAGTCTTTTAGTCTTAACGGAATATGGGTGCTAAGTGACATTTGCATTCCCTTCATAGGTAAATTTTTAAAAGATGAACAGCTTCCTGTTAAGGATCACTTATAATTGAGGGATTCCTGAAATTAAACAGTTAGATTCAATAACATTTGTTCGAAGTTGAGCAAGAAATGGCAACTTGCCACATTCTTAAGATCGTGTAATTGAGTGAAATCTGGAATTTAATACCTCAGCAGATGACAAGTTCAAGGATGAGCCTGTTTTACAAAAGCCCAGTTGGAACACATAAAGCCATCTGATTTTGACTTTTCATGTGAAACATTTTAGAGCAGCAGGATTAATGAATGTATGAGAATGTGTCCTTGGATTAGAATGCATTCCTTTAGAATGAGAATAAGAAATACGAGAAATATTAAAAAGAAAACAAATGCAGCATTGTTAATTTCTTGCTATGTGACTGAAACACTTGTAACTAAGTGTCTATAATACGACTTCAGTAGTGGCTCATTTTCTCACAATGCACCTGCACCTCTTGGAAACAGTTGTAAACTGAACATGATTCTGCTAAGAGACAGAGCCCATAAACTACCATTAAACTCGACTTAGTCTTCTCTAACTGCTAGTAGATTCTTCTTCTGGAACTAACAAGATAATAAATATAAGTCTTCTCACATTTCTAGTTTAGACCGGAGTGCTTTCTATCTAAGAGCAGGCTTTTGTAAGGAGATGAATAAAATACGATTTAAAAGTATGTGGGATAGTCAATGAAAACCTGTATTTTGTGAACAAAATAAACTGGAACTCCAGTTTAAATGAACGCTAGCATAACAGATGCTACACAGGTCTTCATCTCCGCCTTCTTTCCTTGGTTTAGTTAATGTAAGAATACCCCATGGGCACAGGGACTGGTGAAAAAAAAAAAAAAAATTAAAAAAAATTAGATCATTGTTTATTGAAAGAAAGAAAGAAAGAAAGAAAGAAAGAAAGAAAGAAAGAAAGAAAGAAAGAAAGAA
>JAAGNO010005699.1:4447-16254 GCA_033439905.1 Ceryle rudis | reverse complement strand
GAAAGAAAGAAAGAAAGAAAGAAAGAAAGAAAGAAAGAAAGAAAGAAAGAAAGAAAGAAAGAAAGAAAGAAAGAGAAGTAGCTAAGCCAAGGCAAAGTTGTTTGAATTGTGAACTTGGAAGTTCACAGCTCAGTTCAAAGTGTCCCAGCTGTTCTATTAGATAATTCTTTGGCTAAAGATCACACTGTTAATAAGAATGAAAATATTCACACTCTCTAATGGCAAAGTATAACTGCTGAAGAAAGAGAATGATTGCAAACGTTCAAGATGCTCACAAAGCCAACTTCTTCCCATTACTCTATCTCTATCCCGAGCCAGAAAACAAACCATAACATGTTGTTGGGTTCAGTATTTTAGTAATTTAAAAGAGGGCAATGTCCACGGTGGCAGCAAAAAGCTTTGGTTAATTCTAGACAATAGTTGCTTTTTAAGGAGTTGAGGGGTGGACACTGAATTTGTTTAAAACTGGCAGGATGTATTTACTACCCCTTGTAATTGCTATAGGTCTGATCATTCTGGAGTTTTTCCGTTACAGCAAAGGCCAATTTAGTAAAATACTGTATGCAATGGGAAATAACCCAGCTCTCCAAATCCAGCTCTTTGGAAAGAGGCTAAAAACACCTACAGAGTGGAAAGAACAGGAAGAGTTATGGCATCATTGGTGGTTCACGACAAAAACACAGGTGGGTGTGTTGATAAACATGTTCGAGCTGCAGCTGCTGCTGGTTCTTATGGGAAAAAATGCTGTTCTAGGGATTAGGAATATACTTTAATCATGCTAGCCAAAACATGCATGACAGCTGAAAAGGAAGAGAGCAGCTTTATAAACGAAGTCATTTGTTTAAAATCTGCAAAAGCAACACCTCCTTTAAGCTTTGCTCTCTTTTTCCTAATGCCAACCTCTTCATAAGAACGTGAAGAACAATTATATTTCAATGCAAGATTATTTTTTTTTTTTTTAGTAGCTTGTGGGAAAATTATTTTAGCCCTGCTGGGATTAATTCACGGAGCAACCTGAACTCCTGCAGACTAGAAAAAAAACGCCTACCCCTTTTTCCATTAGACTACTCAGGGAGTAAGGGGTACTTATCCTGAGAAAGGACATCAGAGTCTAGTCTGGGGCATTTCGAAATGAAACATGTACTCCCTATTCTTTTACACTGAAGACATTTCATACCACATATGATATGCATGGCTGACATAGAGTAATACTATATCTCCATTTTTCAAGCAGAGCAGTTGATGTGTCCTTTTCCAAGGCAGATGTTTTCCAGATATGCTATTGTCACTCATTAAGATAGTAAGTAAGACTTGTATGAATTATGATATGGTAAATACTCTATATGCCAGCTCATCCATAAACCACTATGGATTTCTCGGATAATTCTCCCCCTGACTTGCTTTAATCATTTCAATATGACTAGTTCCCCTACAAAGTCATGACAACATTTATGTATACCAGTGGCATTGCAGGCACTGCATGAGAAACAAATTGACAGAAATGTTTATGGAATTTTTGCATAAAATTAATTTATTCTATCCTGTACCTGAACAAAACACTTCACCTATGTCAGAGGAAATAGAAGAAGCTGCAATACTTTCCGAACCTTCATTACATTAGCAGCAGCGCTGGGAGAGCACAGTTACATCATAGTGCTTTGTACAGTCTACCACAGAGTGCTTTCCTTTCTCCTGTCTTTGCCACGGTAATGATTGCAGGACCATCTCACTGGCTTTTTTGTATTATTTTACCTGGGGAGTGCTAACTTTGCTCCTGGATAGATTGTCCCATCTGCCAGGCTGGTGCAAATATGTTTCTCCTCCATAGAAATGCAAAATTGCTGTTGATTATGGTGGCTGTGTTTTCCAAAAGGAGGAAAAACTTGAATTTCCAACCCATGTTGTTGCCTTTACAGTCTCTGTGCTGCATCTAGAGTGCAAGGAGAGGAAACTACTTAGCACCTCTGGGCCTAAGGGACTCTTGAAGAGCTGGAACACACAGGATCTTTGACATGCTTTTGTAGACTAAACTCTGAGACTGCACAGCAGGATGACGTGCAGACGAATTTAAACGTTTTTTGGTTTGGGGTTGGTTTTTTTTTTCTCCCCCTCCCAGAGGGAGGCTGAAGGACTCAGTCTGTATCAGGGATGGAGCTCACACAGAATATCAAAGCTGCAAGTCTGTAACAATCTCTCACAGATAAAGAAACATGCAGTCAGGTCCTGCATCCCAGGCTGGACGTATATGTTCTCCTCAGAGCTGGGGAGTTGGTGCTTGGGCAAGTTTCAAGCAGTGACTCAAGCCATTCTGCTCCAAATCCCACCCCTTCCGCAGGAGAGCAGCATGTGGCTACAACTCAGAAGCCAGACCGCTAACATTCCCCCGGAAAGCTGTGAGGGGTGGGTACAGACTACCTCTTCTCTCCTTCCTCCTTCCCTTTCTTCATGGATGAGATAACCAGTAACTCAGGGCACTGTCTGGCTTGACTCCTCTGTCTTGATACTTCCTTCTTGCCAGAGTCTTTTTCTGAGATGGCTGTTGTTCTGTTAAGGGGAAGGCTTGTGCTTTGTCTAGCTGGTTTTGCAGCCCTGTCTGGGTTAGAGCACGTTCAGACTGAGCCTAGTGCACAAAAACATGGGGTGCTATTCATCTCTCCTGAAAGTTAGAGTTCTCCAGTACGGTCACCTCTACAGTCTACTCACTGGATCCATCCAGTCACCGCCAGCTCTTTGTAGAGTCCTTGAAGAGAAATAAGGCCCGTTAAAGTGTCATTCACCCTGCCTATTTCAGTCACCTCTTTTAGGGTGAAATAAGTAAGCTAAATGCAAGGCAAGATTTATTATGCCCCAGAAAAAGCTGAAAGCAACATAAACTATCTTCTGATTCACCGTTCTTTCCTTAAATGACTTTTGTTCTTCCAAAGTTTCCAATTTGTTTCTTCTTCCAATTAATTTTGCTCTTCTTTTTCTACTTCTGCTTGCACCTGGTACCACAAGAAGTGCTAAAAAATTTCCCTGAGCCCTCCTACTCCATATCATCCTCAAAGAAAAAATGTAAGGTTTCTGGTCTTTCTTTTTCACATCAGCTTTGAAAACTGGATTTTTGGAGATTTTTCTGGGTTGATGGTTGGATGCGATGATCTTGGAGATCTTTTCCAACTGTGATGACTCTGTGAATATATTGAGCATCAATAACGTATCCTCAGAGTAAACACTAGATGGTGGAAAAGTCAAGAGCAGAGTAGGCAGTGTTACAGATGTCCAAGCACAGGATTATTTTCTCTCTGCATTAGTCTATTTATTTATTTATTTGGTAAACTAAACAATTAGGATACTAGATTTCCACCGCAAAATGGCAGTTTGACTCTTCTTGGTTCACCCACGACCTCTCGCTGCTACTTTCATACACTCAGCAGTGTTAGGTATGATACAGAGTGAGGCTTTATTGTCAGTTTTCTGACGTAACTAGGCTGCAGGCAATGCTAGCAAACACAAGTGGGAGTTGGAGGAATAGCTGGTTGCACAGAAAAACACATTCTGCCAAATTTTCTTCTGGTACCACTTCAATTAATGACGTTTCCACAGGATAAACTTACAGTAGGGTGACAAATCGTCGTTATAAATCCAGAAGATATCTGCATTGCAGAATAAAATCAGATGTAGAGCTTCCTACTGGCTTTGTTATATTATTCTAGCTATTTCTATAAAAGGCTGCTCAAACCACGTGAGTGTGTTTAGCCATGCAAAGTCTGGGTTCCCTCTTTGCATGATTCTATGACATCAAAAAGCCCACGCCTATTACTTTGCCTGCGTGAGGAGATATCAATGCATAAAACATTGAAATTAAGTGGGTTTGTGTGGAAATCCAGCACGTACGGAGGCAGCAAAAATCACGCGTGGTTTGAAGATTAATTGAGCTCATTAATACTCTTTAATATCGTTCAGTGCTTGTTTACAGTAGAAGAGCTCAGATCTACCAAAGAGCTAGACATCAACTAAGCATTTCATGGTTTACCAGGCAACAGTGTGTTAGTTGGAGTGAAAATATCTTTTACTAGTGAATCTGGAAGCTAATGGTACTAAATTGACAGGTCACATGTAGTCAGGCTGTGTACCAATAATCTATCTCACACTCCCTGGTGGTCCTTACCCTATTTGCCTCCTCCCAGAGCTCCATCGCCAAGCAGAGGAGTTCCTCTACCCAGGGACACGTCCCAGAGTTGTGCTCGCTGCTGCCATCGGATACTGGCGAGACAGCAGGGCGAACTCTGACACATGGGTGGCATCATGTTCCCACCAGAGCTTCATCTGAGAAGCTGCATCAGTCCTGGTGGGTGCAGAGCATAAGGACACCATGGCTTTCTGCTGAGTGCGTACCATTGTTGCCTGGCCAAGCTGCCAGAGCTTCAGCACCCTTCCTGTGTGCCCTTGCATGCGTTCTGCCACCCTAGCTCTCTCTGCCACGCTACCATACACGTTTATATTATGCCTATAGTAATTTTGTTACTAATATACCCAAATTTCCCATAGCAGAGTTAACAAACTGTGTGAAACTTGAAATGCCTGTTTGCGTTTGGTCAAACATTGAACGTTACCTTGTTCAAGTTTCACAAGTGGAAGCTACATTAGGAACACTCTGAGATAAAGTTGCCTAAAACTTTTCTCTGTTAAAAAAAAAAAAAAAAAAGAGATGTATTTTATTCCACTACAGCAGAAGAATCTACTCTCTTCTTTTGCCAAGTTACCATTCCCTGAGCTGCTAATAGTAGTTTTTTATCAATAGGTCCAGTTCTTTAGGCAGTAACTCAACAGATTCCTCTGACTGACAGAGCCTGGATCTAACTATCTTAAAACTTTTCATTGTTCCACAAATTATTGGCATTCTGGGCCATCCCTGCTGTATTTACACCTACTATGTCACATGCTTTCCAGCAGTTATGGGCACTTTTTCTTCTTTTCTTCTTTTTATTTTTTTTATTTTTTTTTTTTTTTTGGTTAAATTAAGTCTCGTGAGATACAATCAATAAATTTCCCTTAATGCTTACACAAAGAGAAAAGGTCTTGGCCATCTTCCAGGCTTGTCCCTGTTGTGCTAAGGTAATATCTACTTTCCCATTCTCCATAAAGGCAGCCTTGTTTTCTAGCTTTATTAGAATTCATTACACAGAGATGGGGCCCTTTGAGATAGCCTTTCCCGTCATTTGAGTTTCAAATATATTGGAAATATAGTCCAAACTGGTGTATTAATGAGTCCCAGGAGTGCTTTTTGGTGTACCCCGTGCTGAGGTGTCACCATTGAAGAGTAATTGGCCGGCAGCTGAATGTTCTTTTTTCCCTTCATGTTGAATTTGAGAAATTCAGCTATATGGTGATTTTGATAAATTTACAAAAAATCTTCGTTGTTTTTCATGGGCGTAAGCAAGGAGGCAAAGGACCTGCTGGTTCTGTGTAACAAATTACACTGCAAGAGCTAAAACACAGGTTCATTCCCCCCCCAGATTTTAACAGATTACAGAAAATTGGGAGTGATGGAAACATTTAAAATCCATTGTATTTTCTTTGTTTGGCCAGGGTCACCATAATGGTATAGCAGGGACTCTGACATAAAATGAAACACACAAGAAGTGGAAGAAGGGACAGAAGACTTAGGAGTAACATAGAGACACTGTCTGAGCATGCAGGCACGGGGCTAAGAAAGTCCATCTGCAGTTAAATATGGCAAGGGAATGATGAGCAACAAGAAGGGCTTCTGTGCGTACATCAGAAGCCAAGGGAAGAAATGTGGACACCCCTCCTGAATGAAGCAGGAGACCTGTTGACAAAGATATGGAAAAGGTCAAGGTACTCAATGCCTTCTTCACCTAGGTCTGCACTGGTGAGATTGGCCTTCAGAAATCCCAAGTCCCTAAGATCAGTGTGAGAGTCTCTCTCAATTACCTTTGAAAAGTCACAGTGATCAAGAGAGATTCCTGTGGACGGGAAGAAGGCCTCCCAACCATGACTCCTATCAGAGTTCCAGTGGTGCTTAGTAAGGCTGGATTATCAACTTTCCTTTAGGTTACTTGTAAAAAAGACAAAGTCTTAGGATGTCCTAAGGATTAAATGCTGTAAAAGTTCACAGTTATCTGTGGAAGATTAACACAATAACACTGTAGATGGTGCATTTACACACTACTATTCAGAAGCTCAATATACTTTTCTTTCACAGAAATAGCAGTACATGGAAAGAAGTTTGATACTGTATTGAGTAACTGCGAGTATTGTTTAATCCACCATCACGGGTGGTATAAATCAGTGAATGTGACCAGCACGTGTATGTGCCAGGTAGGATGAGAGCACTCATAAACAGATGGCATGCAACAGACTGAAAACACAGGGCTGACAAAAATGACATGATTTTCTTGTCATCTTCTTGCGAAGGTACTATCTAAAAAGGCAGTGATATATAACTGGGAATTTGGAATTCACTAGCCATTTTTTTAGTGTGGGGAATGGAAATATCTGGTGTTCCCAAGTATCAAACTATTGACATATTGTCCATCTGGCTAGCCTGAAGAGATCTAAATTATCTCCAGATGAGAACCAAGGAGAGTAAAAGATAATACACAGAAATGGGACCATTGGAAAAGTCCAAGCACATACGAATTTCAAGAAACACAACCTCAGCGACATCTATTTGATGCTGGAAAGAGTCAGGCAACATTGAGGGCCTGAAAAGGTGCTTAAGTATCAGTCCATATTGTAAAAAAAATAAAATAAATTAATCTTCTAGTAGCAAAGAAGAAAAAATAAGAATCAAAAAGCAATGATAGGAGGCTGAGACTATGTCAGCGTCAATAGGAAGGAGAGACAAGAGAAAACAGGAGTGGGTGTGCCTCTGCATCTGCCCCATGCTTGTTGGGCTGCAAACTGAATGCAAAGGATGAGGAAGGTCTTGCAAGCACTCAAACTTGGATATACAAGGTACTTAAGATGCTTTTACCCACATCTGAGACCGTGGTCCTGGATTTGCTGTCCGAAAGGACAACGTGGTCTTTAGAGAAGTTTCGTTTTCCTCCCCGATACGCAGCAGTTGCGTTGAAGTGAATTAAGTTGAGCTAGCAGTATAATTTAAACAGATACCTTAGAATTTACATGAATGGATTATAAAAAAATAGTAGCTTACCAGAACTGCTTCAGAAATGTAATGCGTGTCCAACAAGACGTGCCCTCGGTGACAACTGGACACAAAGACATTATGGATTATACTTCTAGGACCAGAAACCTTGTCCTGTGTGAATTTGGATGTGAAATGATAGCACTTGAGAGAACAGCTTGGAATAGTCAAGTTTCTTCTTCTTCCAGCAGCTGGGACAATGCAATCCGGAACAGTTTGGTGAAGCCAGGAAAGAGCCAAAGGTTTGTTTAACTGAGAAAAGAAGAACAGGACAGGCTTTTTAAGCTTCAGCTTGCCATTTTGATGCTGTACTTTGTGGGTTTTTTATTTATTAACTAAGAGATGATGGTGTGTGATGAAAAGGGTTGCATGCGTCATCACAAACCTTTGCCGATGACAAAACATTCTGAAGAACAGCTCTACTGGTGGAGTCCAAACCAGCTCATGACAACTACAGTGACGAACGACGGTGCATATGTCAAAGATTCGGTTGAGGAGCAGTGGTTTTAGAAAGCTTTCTTCTCAGCCAAGTTCAGTGCAAAGGTATATTGCAAAAAAAAAAAAAAAAAAAGGAAATCCGTCTCCACAAGAAAAGCTGCTTCAAGCTCAGCAACATCACTAATCCTGAGGATCCATCAGAGTCCTGTATAAATGCAGCAGCTACTGCTTGGATTTCCTCCAGAGCTGGTTTTGGTGTCTGGCTGGATCTGACACAGGAAATTGATTTCTGGCAAGCCATTTGTTTTAAGCACAGCTATATAGCCAAGCCAAATGTAAAGGTTTCCAACCTAACAAATAATTTTTTTTTACTTTTGAAGTAATGGGAAGAAAATTCATCTTGTGAAACTGGTGGAGGTGAGGAGCAATACTGACTCTTGAGTCCCTCATTTGTTTAGCCCACACAAACACAAACAGCTTTTTAATCATCACTTTCTGTATTTCATATTTCAGGTTTAACACAAGAAATTTCATAAAATTGAAACTTATTCATTTTTTCCAGAACATAAATTGTAGATTTTAACACATATTAGTAGCACATCAACTACATATAGGGCAGACCTATCTAAATCATAGTTATTTTGTGCCTTTGGTAAACATGTTGACCACCAAAAGAAAAAGGAGAGAGTAGAGATTGCTTTCTACAAGTACCTGAAAGGAGGTTGTAGTGAGGTGGATGTCAATCTCTCCCCAAGTAACAAGTGACAGGATGACAGGCCTCAAGTTGCACCAGGGGAGGTTTAGATTGGATGTTAAGGAAAACTTCTTCACTGAAAGGGTTATCCTGCACTGGAACAGGCTGCCCAGGGAAGTGTTGGAGTCCCCACCCCTGGAGGCATTGAAAAGATGTAGATAGGGCATTTAGGGGCATGGTTTAGGGAAACAAATCAAATAATCTTGTCATTTGAATTGCAGTAATTTGCAATCACAGCCTAAGAAAGAGATAAGAGTAGAACTGTACATAATAATAGTCCGGGTAAGTCAACTGCAAATGTACTTTAACAATTACGAGCAGGTTGCACTTGCACTTTTTAAGTCAATTAAGATGAACAAATCAACAACTAAGTCTTTAAGCGTGCTGTGCAATATCCTACTGCAAGTGCACACAGGATTGGCTAACAAGGCCAAAAAAACCATTATACTGGTTCCTGATAATCTTTCCTCGGATATGGTCAGCTAGTGGCATAGTAGAAACCAGTAATTAGAATTTAAGGGAATTTTCCAGTAGCTACTATGAAGATCCGATTTCATTTCAAAGTGGCCAACACTTTTGAAAAGGCCCTGGGTGCTTTCTGATGTACTCTGTGTGGTTTTTAAATCAGCAAAGGAACAATAGACTTAATTATGAGAAGCTTACTTAACAGTAGAACACGTTCAACGTCATGCAGTGCTTGCTTCCAAAGACACATTCTTTAATGCAAAGATTAAAGTTCTGCTAAGTATACCTGTGAGAGAATTTGGAAATGTCCTTAAACCCAGGTTTCACACAGAAAAACATTCCCGAGAGAGGATGATGGTCATCTCACTCTCAGAGGGACTGTGGAATCCATTACTGTGTATTTTTAGGTCCATCAAGAGGTCCTGAGTCGAACACTTTTTTTTTTCCCGCCCAGATTTATGCCAAATGCAATTCTACTTATTTTGGTGTGAATGCTTCCTATTTTAACCCAAAGTCCTCAGGAAAAGACCTAGACATTGTGAATCGGATTTTCAACTTGTTTGTAATTGGTTTTATGCTGGTTGATAAACTTGTTCAGTAGTGTTGTCCTTTTTTTTTTTTTCTTCACAGGCATCCATTCCAAGTAGAAGGTATGACTCCAGTTTTGCAAGATGATGTTAACTGCTCTGTTTAATCTTAAGTAGTAATTCTAAAAAAGATTCTTGTATGATGTGTGCAGGTTTCCTTTAGTACCGTGGGTTCATCCTTGCCAAGAACCCTGGTATGGGTGGATAAATTCAGGGGCATTTTATTTTCCAACTGCAGAGAAATCTACCAAGAAAGAAAGAAAGGAAAGAAAGAGAAAAATTGGGTGTATTTTATGCTGATTTGGTCTTGATAATTAGCTCTTAACAGACTTCAAATGTTAAAGTAAGGAAAGGCAAAGGACAAAGATCTGACCTCACCTGTGTCTTCTCTGAACGAACATTGAACCCTCAAAATAAAAAGGCAAAGTTTAAAGGTCTGAAGAAAGAGATCTCCAGTCCCCAGTGTGACTGGGTTAAAATCTGATATGCTGTTAATAAAGATATTCTGCAGAATTCAATCACCCGGGGCTTGTTTCCTACAAGTCTGATCATCATTATCTGAAATCTGAATAGTTTTTTCTAACAAGGAAATCTGCTCCTGAATATAGGAATGAAGGACAGAAACCCTCCTGAAGAACTCAACTTCTATCATCAAGAAATGTCTGCAAAGAGAAAACTGTAAGATCATGACAGGAACCAGCCTGGGAGATGCTGGAACATCTAAGCTACGTAAACTTTAAAGTAATTACTACTACAGTGATTAAGTGTTTCAGATGTAGGAGCACTTTTTTTGTGGAGGAGTACTGTGAAAAGAACAAAATTCCTGGTTTAATATTACGTAGGATATGGAACCAAGCATTCAGAAAGTGGGAAAACTGGTGTTAAAACACCATAGCTGAATTTTTACCTGAACACTTGAAGCTCTTCCTTTGTGACTACAGACCTACCCATATATACATCAAGATTGCACGCGAGGAGAACCGTGCCTGTTACACCTAAAAATCATCGTCAGAACCAGGTCATGTCATACGTCTCTGATCCAAAATTACCCCAGTGCTGGGGGACGTGGTCACTTCTAATTTTATCAGCTTCTGCATTGTAGGTCTACCTATTCAAATAGCTGGAAAAGTGAATATTATCCCCAGCTACACAATATTCTGCAAAGGCAACAGAGCACAGACAGTGCCATGCTGCCTTTTACAAGAGAAAGAGCATCTATCCCAACATGACCTGCACTTAGCAGAGCGCTGTTGAGGTGAGGTGTTACAAGATGCTAACCTGTCTGCTTGCTGTTCAGGAGGCTGCTCTCCACAGAAAACTTGTTGCCTAGAGAAAAATGAGGATTATTTTCACCCGACAACTGAACGTGAGGCTGCTGTGACTGCAGTCTGCATATATTGGTGTGCCTTCTGCAGCCTTCCCTCAGTACAGCCCCTGCTGCGATGCCAGAGGGATGGAGTTTTCTTTGAGTCCAGACAACTCTGGGCAGTGACTTTTTTTTCCCCTGCTGACCACGAAGCTGTCTCACCAGCTGTGTGCCCCCATCTCAGAGCCCCCACTGACTTAGCTAGGGCGTCCTAGAGAAGCCACACTCTTCTGTCTGCTCTGCTGTAGCCCAGCCAAAGCAAATGAGTGTGCTGGACCATTCAAATATAATGAAGTGCTGTAGTGGTGTTATCTCTCCCCATCTCTTCCGTCTTGCTCTGGTGGGCTTCCTTCTCAGAGTGAAACACAAGGAGGAGACTAACACGGTGTTTCCTCTTGCCTGATGTTTGCTTGTTATTCCAGTTAATTTGCTCCAAGAGAGGAAATATACTGCGTTTTAAACAGCACCATTAACTCTGGTCCTTTTAGGCTAACAATACAGCTCCTGGCATCAGTCTGAAAAATCAAATTAGTGGAAAATACTTAATTCACTTTTTTTTGTTTTAATTAAAAGAAATCCCCATCTCCCCCTCCCCAAACCCCCTCCAACCTGGGCTGATTGACAAAGTGAGCAGAATCCGTGTTCTCACACCAGCGGGTATCTATTACATGAGAACTTTCTTCTGGCGCCAGGAGGTATTTAGAGAGTTTGCCTGGCGAGTCCACAGGGGAAACACAGCTGAGGCTTGGGGATACCTGAGCAAAGCTCAGTGCTGGCCAGACGCTGGGGAAAGCAGCGATCCTTTAGCGTTGATAACGTCTTGTTGTCATTATTGCACTGGAAATGTCGGGAAGGAGGAGTAAATAACAAGGAACAATTTCTTTCCTCGGGGAAGATGTTCTCACCTTCTGCTGCGGGGTCAGTTCCCCTTTGGGGAAATTAGAACCTCAAAGGCCAAAGCTATGAGGGATATTTTTTATTATTATTATTATTATTACTAGGAAAGCATGTCCCCGCTTACGCTGGGTCGCTGAGCAAGGA
>JAAGNO010005698.1:35961-47640 GCA_033439905.1 Ceryle rudis | reverse complement strand
GTCAGTAGTGGATGACTGTGAGCCAGGTGGAAAAAAAGGGAACAACGAGGGAAGGAGAAAGAGGGTAAGACCATGCATTCAACATGTATGGGGTTGCTGCTGCAGTGTGTACTACCCTCAATGCCACTGATATCCCAAGTTCTTTGCACTAAGAAGAACAGCTGTATCAGAAGTTGCCCATGGACATCCAGAATTAAATCCTGCCTGTCTTGGAATGACCTGTTTTGTGATCTACTGCTGTGACCTTGCTGCTGATTTATGGCTTTTTACCTGAGACAGTGCAAGGAGTCATAAAAAGTTTTTTCATTTTTTTCTTTTTAATTCCATACTGCTGTCATCAATAGCTCCTCCCTGGATGTGTTGTGCAAGCCTGTGAAATAAAAAAACTCCCAGGCCTCTTGACCCTTGTATTATTTTCTCTTCCATTATCTTTTTATGCCATGAAGGAACCATAAAAGAATAAAAACTCAGCAAGCTCTCCTACCAGTTCATGATGCACTCAAAGTACATTTTTATAGCAAGTTTAATGTTAATGAGCACAAATTACTCTTGAATCATCATAAAAGGCATAAAAAGGCTGATACTGTACATTTGATACCCTCTGGAGGCCATCTCCAAGATGGAAGTGAAGTTAAGAGAAGCATACACAAATTCCCTCTGTGAGAGGAGGATAATTTCTGTGTGCATGCTGCTTTTGTGGCTTGGGCATTCATCACATTTATGGGAGTGCCAGGCCATTACTTATCTTTGAGAGGATAGAATTTTCACACTTTTGTGGAAAAAAAAAAATTAAAAATCATTTCACTGGGAAGATGTCCTGAAGACTGTTTCTGTAAAATCATTCCTGAGTGCTGAATACTTTCATTAAGAATAAGGAGCTAGTCAGGATTTCTTCTAGTGCTCAGTTGTGAAGACAAGGACTCCTTTCAGAAAACAATTAGAGTGGAATAAAGTGAATTAGCAAGGTTTTAAAAATGGTCAATAGTTCTGTGAAGCAATAATAATAATAATAAATGCCCAAGAGAGAATAATTTCTGGGTGTTAATTCATACCACAGTGAAGTTCATGAGACTATTCAGGATTGTAAGAACCTGCCGAGCTGCTAATGTTTATGGGGAAATCCCATAAAGATGTTATAATTCCACAAACATGGTATCCCACAGGCAACCCTGTAGATAAATTTTTATGGACTGTTTTGTTATTTAATTATGAGTCACGGTTATCATAAGAGGCAGAAAGTATTTAAACAACAGAAAACACTAATTTCTGTCACTATTCTCCTTGGTTTTCGTGGTAGATAACCACATGGAAATCTGTATCTGACAACTTTATGCCCATTAGTTTCCTTTTGGGAAAAGTCAGCATTTGCTATTCATCCATGCATTAGTCCAGTAGTTTAGCACATTAATATGTTTAATATTATCAGTACAATTCTCTGGCAAGTGACAACGTTGATCCTATCTTGCAGATGAAGCCAAAAAGCAGCTGAGTATTAATAACTAGGCAGGTGTCATGGACTATAATACATGCACTGACAAACTATTTTATGTCCCCTTCATGTGCGAGTGCTTGTGGGATCACAATTTGTTTGCCTTAAATCTCTCAGTTGTTGTCTCTGACTCAGATATCATTAGTGTTTATGAGTTTTAAATTGGTTCATTGGGAATGAGAAGAGAACCCAGCCTTCCACTAGTCAGAGTCATCTCTTCCCCCCCCCCCCCCTCCAGATAAGCTCAGTCCTTAGGTAAAGCACACAAGTTAGGAGACCCAGAGAGCTCCTACCACCTTGATTATACTTATCCCACAGTAACAGGGAGCAAACAGTGGATTGGAGTGATAATGGAGGAGTTCACAGAAGAAAAAAAAATCCATGAAGGATCATTGAAAACATCAAAGTCACATCTGACATAGGAAGGCTCAGAGCTGGAAATATGCTATAGACTGGAAGAACATTAGCAAGAAACTCTGTATCTTTTCTAATCTATATTCCTATGATCCTATAATCTATGTTCCCTAGGCAACTGAGTTTAGGCACTGAAGAAGATGGGCTACATGAATTTTTGTTCTCACCTAGCACAACCAAATAGTCTAATATGTTTATGCATTCTTGGGAAACAACTTGTGGTTCAACAAGTTCCTCAGTCAGCTTTACATCTCCGAAGAAAAACAAGGTAGGGGAATTTCTTGTTTGTGACTATAAAAAGCTTCTGTGATCAGGAAACAGTGTAACTTTTACCTGTTACTTAGCCAAGACAATATAGAAAATCCTCCTAGCTTGCAGCTGTCCTGAAGCATAAGGTGATGATGATGTGTGATATGAAAAGCCTGAAGAGGGTGTGGTCAGAGAAAACATGGAAAGATTTTTTTATGTCTCATGTGGCCCAGGGGGTTGCCTGGTGTCAGAAGATATTTCAGATGTGATAATTCTTTTAAAACAAGGATTAGTTACTGAAATCTTGTGTTCTGCCTTAGAAAGATACAAATGAGGAAATCAAATGATGGCACCTCATTAAGATTTTAAAATAGCTTCCCTTTTTGATGTGTCCAGCATAGGGTGTGAAAAATAACACCCTCTCTGGTGTCAGCAAGTGGTGTGTGGGATACTGAAAGACAGCCAGCCCTCTATCTTCCCACCTCTCTCCTAATTAGCAGTGGAAAGCCCTGTCCTAGTCTACTTTCACACACTGCACTGTTCTTAACAGTCAGAGCAAGGCTGCCATTTCAGACAACGTGCTAGTATCTTTACCAAGTTTCTAGTTCACTGTTATTGAACCTTTTATTGATACAAATGCAAGATTTTTTCAGAGGAGCTGATGAACCACTTTGAGAAACACATTATATATTGAGAGCTTTGCTGGTATTTTCCCCTGCTATTGTCTGTTTCTCTTTTCTTCACAAGTAATTTTATTTATTAATTATGAGGACCTGAGCACGGAAAGAGGATGATTTCTACAGGTAGAAAATACTGAAAACTTTATATATTTTCCCTTTCCTGTCCCCAGTCTGTAGTACTGGAAGGTTCTCTGGGTTGTTTTGTTTTTAAAAAAATGCAATATGAAAATGCTGAAAATCCTAGCCCAAGTCCTTCTTAAAACATCTGTCACTCTAATGAGCTTTTATTTTTAATTTCTAAAATTTCAGGTCAGCCTGAACTATGGCTTTAATAATCCCTGTATCAGTATTCCTAAAAGAACTAATATCTGAAGTTTTGTCATCATGGTTGCAACTCCGTGAGACTCTGAACCCGATTCTTTCCTGACTCAAATAACTAAATCTGTAGGCTGTATACATTAGCATGGGATGTCTCTCCTGTTTGAGTAAGAGCATGAACTGGGTTTCCAAGCAAACTCAATAGTGTTCCCTCAACCTCAGAAATAAAGGCAAATGGAAAGGGCTGAGTCTACACTGGCATGGCTGCAGCTTTGGAAACCATATCAGAGTTATTTTTAAACTGCTAAGACTACTACAGCCGTGGCAACAAGATTTAGCATAAGCTGTAACACTTAACATGGAATTCATATGGCAACCATTGGCTTGGGCTGAACTTTAAGATACCAAAATTCCTTTTCCTTAGTATATCCTAATGCAATTACCTGCAAAACACTCCTGGGACAATGTAAAAAAGCCTTGACAATGTACAGTCCCTCTACTGGGAAAGCATTCCTATGGAAAAAACATGCTTAATTCTGAGTGTCAGAAACCTGAGCAGACAGCATAACATGGGTGTAAGCGTGAACTGTCTGGAATGATTGCAGGAGAAGTGGCTTCCATTGCCCCAAATCACATTGTAATTTCCCATGAGTCATTTGGAAGATATTAACAGTCACTTAAGCTGCCCCAAAAATAACATGTTTCTCCTGTTTAAACTAGTGACATTTAATTATAAAGGAGAAATGTAAATAACTTTGAAATATCTCCAGCTCTGAAAATCTCCTTTAATGTCCAGAATTAGCTGCCAGCTTTTTCAAATAATATATCAAATAGTCACTTCTCTCCAAATAGGAAAGTATTAACCAATAAATCTTGGAATTAAGCACTATCAGGCACAGGCACATTCTATTTGGAAAGGATGCCCTTAAACAGAATACCCAACTGCATAACCAGCAAAATCCAGCTCTACACTCTGCATGAGGTTAGTTTTGCACATTTTTTTGTACCAAAGCAAATTTTCCTGTGACTTTCCTGGTCCAGCCTCCATGTCACAGAAGGCTTTTGCCAAGACAATGCAATTCTTCCTGCTGCCCTGGGGAATTCTCTCATGCTGTATGCTGCTTGTGGTCTTTGACTGACAGATACACATTAACACTGGCGGGCAATGCATAGCAACCAGAATTTGTCCAAACTGTGTGGTTTCAAAACCTGCAACCCTCTAACTACATCTCCGATGCCTTACCTCACAGCAAGCAGCTCAGATAGGAGGCCATAAGACAGCAGAGAATTGCACTATGTCATGTGGCTGTGGCAGCCTGGGTTTCCTTGGGCAGCTGTGCATCACACCATCCCCTAGCATAGATAGAATCTCTTTTATGGGTACTGACTGCTCCGATACTGAGGTTTCATGACACGCTCATCCCCAGACTTAAGGCCTGTCATGAATAAAAAGTAGGTCTCAGCTAGTTGCTTTTTAAGGCTATTCTTTTAATAGGAACAATTCAGACAGCATTGTTTTGGGGGAAGACTGATCCTAGATACAAGAAATAACGTGCAGGGACTGTCAGCTCTCTAGATCTAGTGGTTCAGAGGGGAGAAGGTGGAAGAAGAGTTTTTCTGGAGAGTTCATATTTTTCCTAAAAATTAGTAGAGCTTTATACCCAACTGTCAGGTCCTCCGAACCAGCCCAGGTCATGTGCTGCCACAGCACATCCCTTGCTAAGAGCTGTCCCCATTCCCAGCAACTCTGTCTCTCCTTCTTCCAATACTAATATCAATGTTCCTTAGAGCATTCAAAAAGAGATGCTAGGTGCTTCACTCAGATATTATATATCACTTACACCAGCAGATATTGTAATAGCCTCAAAAAAGATTTAAACACAGATTGTGACTATAGAATTCAATAATTTATGGAAGGGAGAATTGAATCACCAGTGGAATCAGTGGGAGATGAGCGTTATTTACTGGGGACAGGAATCTAGCCTAAGAATTTTTATATTTCCTTTTATTTGTTATACCCTTTACAAATATTTTAATACTATTATCACTTTTAATACATGTAATCCAAAGCCCAAATTTTAACATTATACCAATAACTGCCTTTTTTATTTTACTAATTTTTTTAAGGAAAGACTTATAGTGCACAAGCTCACAGTGATTTTACCTTCTTAATTTTCACTTCCATATATGATCCTATTCTGCAAAATGGGTTGGATTGTATTCTGTCTGGATTTGTGCCAAATCTGACCCCTCTTCATATATTTCATGTTCATTGCTTGCCATAATGCCACAACCATGACAATGATTGTATTAACAAGATGACAAGGTTCTGTCTGTCCCATAATGAAAGAATGAAGTAGCATAATTCCCAGTAATAAATTAATATTTTATCTCCAAATATATTGCTAATAGCAGGGGTTTCTGTTGAATGCTTAGAAGTGCTGAGGTAGGTTGGATTCCTCAGGTTTAGTGTCAACCATCTTACAGTCTCTTCTGTGTGGCTTTGAGAATACATGATTCTTCAGAGTCAGATTCATAATTATTATTTAAATAAAATTATAGGCATTTTCTTAGTCCATGGAGTTTTCTATCTGTGATTAGGGTTTCTAAAAAAACTGATATCATGAAAAACAAAATTCCCCTGACTTCAGATAGGCTTATTGCATCAATGCAAATTTCTTTTTGTACCCAACTAAGGATTAGCATTTATGAGATTTCTTTCCCCTTTATAGTTCTTCTGTAAAAAATCTTGACTATTTTCACTTGTATACATCTATTATGGATGTTTTACTAGTTACTGATACAGGTATAAGAACCAATAGCATTCCAGAAATTTTTTATATCCTGTGCCTTTTTTACTCTTTTAGTCCTTTTCTATTAACAGTGTATGGAAATAGAACCTAGAAGCCATTTGGGGTGGGGGAATTAGATGAAGAGTATTAATACCAGCATGAAAATTGATTCAGTGCAGCATGTCTATGCATAGTATCTATGAAATAGCAGCAGCTTTGTGCCCTCCAGCAGAAATCAGACAATGAAAAGGAAACCAAAACTGATAGGTTTATGAGAAGAGCTGTTGTGAGCAAGATTTCAGTCACCTTTACCTTAATACAAATACACTCAAAATGCTACTTTGGCTTTAATAAAACACATCTGCTCCTCTCAGATTCACTCTTAGAGGCCAAATGCTTACATCAATGAAATCACCACCAAGACTGGAGAAAATTTTCTGCTTCAGTAAGATATCAATAGTGGCACTTGCACACCTCGTGGGCAGAGGTGGTTGGCAAAGTCAGTAGCCAGATTATCAGAGAATCTTTTGGCACATTAGATGGCGAGCTGAGTGTCTAAAAGAGAGCAAAAAGCCTGTGAAAAATCTGACTCCAGTAGGACAGAAAGACCAAGCTGGAGAAGAGTCCTTTCAGACATATAAAAAAATTACCTGTTACTGTCAGGATTGGGCATGTTCAGCAGGTAATCGGTGTGCTCTGGGACTAAGGCTGTCAAATCAGCACCTCTCATGAACTCTGAAGTGACACACACATAGGTTAAATAACAGAGATAGAGATACACCACACCCCCACAGAAACTTTTCTTGCCCCTGACATGTTTTATCAACACTTTCAAGCTTAAGAAAAATTGCCATTCACTTCTTGCAATCCAAAAGATGACAACTCACAGCTTCCTGCTCAGCTGTACAACTCGCAGCACTGTCGTATTTTTACCACTGTTTGACAGTTGTAAACTCACAGAGCTTAGCTCTTCTAACTTGCTTCTCAACTCCAGCTGCCCTCTGCACTTTGCCAATGCTTTTCTAAGTGTGCTGACATTTGATTTCTGCCATGGACAGAAAAGACCTGAGCTGCCTTTTCAGAAAGAACCCATCTAATTGTATGGAAGTACAGAATTTTGCCAAATATATATGTATAAAAGTATGTACACAGGCACATATATATACACACATGCACATACTTAAAAGGAAATTGTTCCTGGTTTGAAAGCACTTGCTGGTTCCTACATTTCCTGACATCTATCATAGCCCTCACATAATTATTGGGTTTTTTTTGTTATTTACTCTCCTATCTAATTGGGATTAGGGCAGAATTGCTGAAACAATGGATAACAAACTTGTCTTTCTAAAGCAATGATTTAGGTTTGGCACTACATTATCACATCATGAAACTTTCACAACTTGCTTTTTCAGAAGCCTGTTAAGAATAGCAGTGTTAAACTGAAGGTACACAAAGCAAGAGCACATTGCCTATGAGACAGGCAGAAGTCCTCTTTTTTGAGGGGGGGGAGTTGTGTGTTTGAGGAGAAATGAGATAACAAAAAAGAAAATGTTATGGAGTAGCCATGCTGGACAGAGCCCATCAGTTTTTTGAAGGTTGACAATCCAGAGCTAGGGATTCAGACTCAACCCAGAACATACAGGACAAAGGTACCTGTCTATTTCCCTTCATGAAAGAACAATCAACAGAAATTATCAAATTTCTATCACAATGCTGGAAATAGAGGATTGATGAAGAAAATGTTTTGAGTGCCTGCTCTAAAGCTAGCATCAGTTACAGCAAGAAGAGTCAAAATTTGTCAGGATTAGTAGATCAGACCTTCAAGGTTGGTTTTTTTGACTCCTCCTTGAGGCCACACAAGTATTTTCTCTGTCATTTCATAGGTCATGTCTGAGATGCTCTCCTGAGGAACTGTGATAATAGCTTTTCAGCCTTTATATAAAACATTTGTCTTAAATAAAACAAATACAGCTAGGACAGTATCAACAGTGATCTTTCTATTGCCCCATGAATATTAACTTCATAATCTATTATGTGTCACTGAGGATTGATTTGCACTGTAGAGTCATATACAGATGCTGGAATGAGACCAGTGCCATATTTAAAAAATAAAATAATGTCCAAATAGTTATCCTGCAGCAAAGCTCATCTGATGAGCACCACATATATTTTAAGACAAGTTTTTGCCAAATTGAGTCTGCTGCTGTCAATAAAGGAGAAACAAAATAAAAACTGATGCCCCTTGTCTTTTCGACTTCCAGACTGTACATTCTGATGGTTCTTTTTGAACTATGATCTATGCCATTGTCTGTGGTTCAAGTGTAGGGCTGAAGAAGAGGAGCTTGTTTCATGGTTCCTGTCCCCCCACCTTGTAGAAGAAAGTGATTACAACTGCAAGGGTATTAGGGATTCCACTGGTGGGTTTTTTCTTTCACGCCCCTGTATTAACCTTTTCACTCAGCCCCTTAGTTTCTCTTGTCACTTGTCTAAACCTATCCTTCTGCAGCAGACATTTGTCACTCTCCTTTTACTGGAAACTAAACAAAGGTGGTGGTGCAAGTTTCAATATCACTGGCTATTACTGGGTAACATGTAAAACTAAGACAAGACTTACAAGCAGGTACAACTGTTTGCTACACAGACTGGTGGCCCACTGAACTCTATCTATATGGCTTGTCACTCTACAGTCCTTCCCTTCTGGACAAGACATATCATCTACCTTTGCCTTTGGTTGTCCACTTTACAACTGGGAAATACATTATGTTCTTTTGACAAGCATTTAGAATTCTATTGAGAAGAAAAAACCAAAAACAAAACCCCAAACAAACAAAAAGCAACCACAGAAAATAAAAACAAAACAAACAAACAAAATCAAGAAACCAACCAAAAAGCTACCAAACAAAACAAATCAAAACACTCAAAGCAACAACAACAACAACGACGACCTCTACTTGAGTTTGTTATAATTCATTATCTAACCTCCAAGATGTGAAGCACCAAACACAAGAAAAAAATGTTCCTTAGTACATTAAATGCTCAAAGAATTTTGGAAATCTTGATTTACTGATTGAAAAAAATTTAAAGATTTTAATCACTGATCTTACAAAATACATAGCTTTGAAAGAAAAAGGCTCAGCATCTATTAACAGTCCCTGCTAGCATCCATCACTCAAGAGGGAGTATTTAGTTTTGACTTGCTTTTCTGTTATTTTTCTGTTATTTATGAATGATGTACCTATGGTCAGAGTTGTTCCACATAGGAAATACCAGCCAATAACATAACAGAGAAGTGAATGAAAGCTCTCTACATGACAGTCCCTTCTCCCTGTGTAATGCTAGACAAGTCTTTTCATAAATGGCCCTTGGGTTCCATTTAAAAGCCTGTCAGCTCAGTAGGAAAGGTCTTCTAAAGCCTTCTGACTTAAGGAGAAAAATATCTGTTATCTGGCCTGAAGGAAATTTCTTCCCTCTGCTTACCCCTTCTTGAAAGGCAGCAGCCCAAATAAGTTACTCTCTAGAAAGCCTTGTTCATTAAATAGAAAAGAAAAAAAAATAGTGAAAGAAAGAATAGAGCTTCAGAGCTGAGGCAGAGAGATGATCAGGGTACTGCTTCCTCTGATGAAAGCAGAATGAGTGTCAAAAAGTGCATGAATTAGGATCTAATCTGAGAGCCACCCAATTGTGACCTCTTGTGATTTTTGTGGGGTTAGACCCATACAATTTTCCCTGAGAGTAATACTTACTTTATGAAAGCCTTTTGTCAGAGGAGACATTGCAGGACTGCTTGGAAAGCTGGGGATAGGATCAGAGGCCTACTTTACCTCCAATTTTTGCTAAATCCTTGAAGCAAATGTAACCCATTAAAATGAAACTCAGTCCTTGCCTGACCCAAACATACAGCATGGACTAGACCAGCGTGTGCACTTACTGGCAAGGCATTCTCCTCCCTTCAACACACAAAGAACTGACTTTTCCTCATCTCTGCAAAATGAACTGCCACAATAGCTATGGCCAGCACCTGTAACACCACCTCCACAAAGAAGAGTAATATAATTATGGGATTCTTATTGATACAGGTTACTTAGAACCACCATGAGGTATCAACAGGTCTCAATGAAAAAACACTTCCCGTTGACAGCAAATGATGCTGAAACCTTCTAGACAGGTCAGGCCGCTGGACAGGTTTATTTCCTGAGCATCTCAGTAATATACAAATAAACTCCCAAAACTTCTGTTTTGCTTTCCTTTTGAGTTCCTAGTGCTTATTAAGCTTCAGCAGAGGACTTGCTGCAGCCTAGGAAGGTTGCAATGGCCATTGCCATGGTTGCTGTCTCCCTCAACAACCTCTCCTGGCAGAACAGGGAGTTACTATGAGGCAGGCTCATGTTGCTGCTACCTGTTGATATCATCACTGAGCTGCTTAAAGACTTTTCCTTTTGAAAGAGTCCTTGTCTGTCAGATATGGACACAGAAGCACAGAGGGAACAAGCTCCACACTTCCCTGGAGACCCCAACCCGCTGGCACTGAACTAAAGTGTTGGCTCCATCCTTGGGGTAACTGTCTGTGCCCCTCTTCTCCCACCACACCCCTTCACAAATTCACACAAAGCCTTTCATTTCCCATCACTGCATCCCCTCCTTCTTGCCTCTTTGCAGAGGGAACCCCAGCTGGGAGCCCCTCTTCACCACCCCAGGCATCAAGCCCTCCTCCAGTAGGTTTTTACACCTCCACTAGCTATACAAAGAAACAACCAGCCCAAAACACTAATGAAGCACCTTCCACCTAAGCACTACACTCCATGACACATAGGGCTGCTGTATCATTTCTAAGAAGCTGCAGGTTTTCTTATGGGTGCCCATAGCTCAGTTACTATGTTTTCTCTTCCTTTTATCAGTACCTAAGTGGCTAACCCAAAGAGAAATTATTTTATAGGTTGATCAGGGACAGAGAAACAAGCAGCGAGGTGCTTTCTGGGCTGCTACAGTCGTGCTAGAAAATACGGGGGGTTGGATTTCTAGGTCTCTCTAGAAAGACAAGCCTGAGCCTGGCACCTCTAACACCAACTCAGGCAAAGTTCAATGGGGAAATTGAGGCATGAAAGATAAGGTCACTCAAAGATGCAGAGCAACTCTGACAGCTTGAAACAAATCAGATAACTTATAGCAATTTTAGGTGGCTCATGTGGAGTCATGAGAAAGAGGCCTCCCTTGAGTCAACATGCACTTAAAACAGATTTCCTCCAAGAAGATAGGAGATACTTGGCTTTTTTTTTTTTTTTAATCAGAGCCAAAGAGAGATGATTAAAAAACAAAAATAAATCTTTCAATCACTGTCAGAATCCTATTTAATCAGACTATGGTCTGGGCTCATTTAGCAAGGATGAATTAACCTAATCATTGTTCGACTTAACTAGGTGCTTCAATATAATATTAAGTGCTACTTGCCTACACCTCTGTTACACACACTGTTCCCAGAGGGTTCAAAAGAGTCATCTTAAATGCAAAACCTTGGACAAGTTCATATGAATACCCATGTTCAGATTTTGCTATTCTTATTTTCTGAATGTGTATATTTAAATAATTGTTATGACTTATTCTATGAATCAAAGTGATTCTGATTATACAAACTTAAACCAGTAATCAAATCCGTTGTTCCCTAACTGGACCAGATACCCAAAGAGGAAAGGAAAATGAGAAGACTAGAATCTGAAAGAGCTGAGGCCTTTTTCTAGAGTGG
>JAAGNO010005698.1:0-35861 GCA_033439905.1 Ceryle rudis | reverse complement strand
CTGGACCAGATACCCAAAGAGGAAAGGAAAATGAGAAGACTAGAATCTGAAAGAGCTGAGGCCTTTTTCTAGAGTGGATTTGTGTCATGATCATATTTTCTACATTTCTTTTGCAAATGAATTAATTCAGACATTACATTCATACCTTTTTGACTGGCTACTTTGAAATACTAAATTAATTAGCTAAGTAGCTAATTAAATCAACTTAGTATTGAACTTGGAAAGAAAAAAAAACCTCACTCACAGGTAAGACGCAAATCAGTTAATATGAAATCAGATGCAATAATAATAGAGTGAGCCTAAACCTGTACTGCAATGGAGCCACAGCCAGAGGATATTTCTGAAGCCATATGGTATCTGCCATGAAAATGTGAAGAACTATTGTTCCTATCCACATAGCTGTCTGAAACATGGCAGATGGAGGGAACAGTACATGTGCCAGCATGTCTAATTAGCTCAGAGACTTAATTCCTTTGTTGTTTTTAAAATGCCACTCTTTCAGTCTGATCCAATGTCCATGGAATTGAACAGGAGTTTTTCAGACTTTGGTAGATGCTGGCCTCAAACAACCAACAGGATAATAAAAAAAAAAAAAAAAAAATGTTGGTTACTGTCTAGCTGCAGAGTTGTTTGCAAGACACAGGCAAGAGAAAGGAATGGATCGAAAGAAAGCTGAAGACTGGGCTACTTCTGACCGTTAACTACTCAGGGCTTTCCTGTGAATCTATAATGAAGTGGCTATTTCCAACTCAGTCCAGGCTGAGGATGCTCTTGGGTGTTCTTTTGCTGATATAAACATACACACTGAAGACTCATTTCCTTTTCTTTTTTCTCTTCCTATCAGAAAATATTTTTTTTCTCCCAGTTAAAGCTCTGCTCCTTCTCCACGTTCCCATGTTGTTGTCTCTTCTCCATCCCATGCTCCTGCACATTGACATCGTGCAAAACATCAGGCTGTGCAAGGAATCCCACTCCCCCAAAGGTGCCTCATTTTCACATCAGCTACCTGGCTGGATCTGTTTTCTGTGCTTCATACTCTGGCAGCTCTTCCCCTCCTAAGGAAAATGCAAGCGTATAGCTGAGGGACAGTCACCCACTTGTCCTGGGGGCTCCAACAGGCTTCTCAGGAGCAGGATTTTCTTCTGCACAAGAGGAGCACTTGTGGTGATGATTTACAGCTCAGCAGAGGGATACATGCTCAGCTGAGCTGTGAAGAAAATTAATTTTCCTTTGTTTAGGGAAGGAGTCAGCAGGCTGTACAGGAAACCTCCTCTTCCCCAGATCAGCACTGACCTTGATAATGGTGCCTGATCATGCTGGCCTAGGAAGAGATCCACTCCCTTTTTTTATCTGCCAAAGTAAGCCAAGCTGATAGCTGCCAAGACAGCCCTCACACAGCCCAGTATAAACCATTCACACATGTTTAGCTTTGCCAGTCTGCCCCTGGGGCTGGTCTGAGCAAATCCATAGAGAGGATTTAGTGACTGACCAACAACTTGCACTCTGATAACATGTTTCCTCAAATGAGCCAGGGGTTGCTGAGGAGAGGAAGTATTTCTATCTCTTATGAGCAGAGGTAAAGGTAAAGGAATGAATATAAGTCAGATAAGGTGAAATTCTTGGGCATTATAATGCAGTCTTAAATACTGCCATTCAGCATCATGGGCATCTTACTCAACTTAGAGAGACATTTAAAATAAAAATCAGATGCTGTGTCTGAGTCAGCTGTTTCTAGAGATAGTAGCTTGGATAGCTGCTCCTTTTCACTGCTTGAGCATATCTAGGTGTTAGAAAAAGGAAGAAGGAACATTTCCAGAAAAGCAGCCTATTTTTATTCTACCTCCCACCTGAGATCTGAGGTCTGTGCAATCATCCTGACCATGATTTGCTATGCAAGGCAAGACAAGAACGGGCACAGTCTGAACATGTCTTTCACTCCGGAAGAAGGAAGGATGCACTTCAAGCCCTGAAAATGTAGTTTTTGTACACAAGGGCAGGAATATAACTGGTACCTAGCACAGTTAAAACAGCATAAAGAACAGAGGACTCACTCATACAGATGTACATCACTGCTCATTCCTGTGATGGGCATACAACTAAGTTTGTAAAGGTTTAACACAATTCCTGCACAAGAATACAGTCAGGAAGTTTATTGTTTGGGTAGCTACATAGTTGTGGGTTTGTTTTTTATTCCAAAGAAAAATTATTTTTACTTTTCGATTGTGGAAATAATGTCCCTAAGAGCACACAGGCATATTCACACATGTGTGCTTACAACTGTGCTGGGGGCTATTTGGTTCTTCCCCTGACCCACTGGCTCCAGCTCAATAGTTCCCTTTTAGAATTATTACCTAACAGGAAGTTAGAATGTTAAACCCTCTTAGCATTCAGCAAGGTTCCAATTCAAGCCCATGTTTTTGGCTTAAATATAGGTTTTACTTGAGGATTCTGCCTTGAAAAGATTGGAGAGTAGGAAGTTTCTTACCCAAGTTATTTGGACATAGATGCTAGTGTAGGACAACATGTAAAGTTTCAGTGTAAGGGTGTAATTCCTCCTCTGTTCTTAGACTGTTCAGTTTTCTAAGTTCATTATAGTGACTCTTAAAAGGTGCTTTCTAAACTATTTAAAAAAAAAAGGACAAAAATCAGACCTGAAGATGGGCTGATATAGGCTAATTTTATGTTTAGGTCTGGCCCATGAATAACAATAGTCTGAACTAAAAGATATTTTCCTTCCCTCTCCATATAACTAAATATAGACAATTAAAACAAACCCCCTGCTTAACCAACCTCAGAATTCAGAGACAGAATTTAGCTTTTTTTTTATGATTTGATGTTCAGAATGGTCTAGGGTTTTTGTTTGTTTTGTGGTTTTTTTAAATATTATTTTTGTATGAAAAAAGTATTTCCCACCAATGATTTATTTTAAGTCCATTTTAAATTGACTTGCTGGTTTTTCTTGACATTTTCTACTCTGCAGTTTTAATCACATTCATAATCCACTCAGCATATGGTAAAATCTGAGAAAATTCACAGTCAGAGAGCCATTAGAGCAAGCAGAATGAGACACATTGCCTATTTAGCCTTATATATTGCCTGCAGGAATTGCTTTTGCTTCCAGGGAAAGAAATTCTACTTAGCATGTAGATCTTCAATTATTAAATGTAATGACTCCAAAGAAAAAGTTGTTCTTTCTGACCCCTGGAGATAAGTAGTTTATGAACAATGGTAAATACCCCAAAGCTTGAATTCTAGACAGCAGCACTGTATCTACAGCTTTGCAAGTCAATGAAGAATGCCCTGCTTGTTTAGCAAACTCCAGCATTTTGTGTATTGAGGTACAAAGTGACTGGCAAAGACGCAAGAAAAAAGAAGTATACTGAAGGATGTAAAGATCTCACTAAAGGACTGAGAAGATGTACATTTTTGCTTTGATTGTCAGTCTGAAGGTAGGTCAGTCATCAATGAAATCCAAAGGTTATTTCAGAAGTGCAAGTGGGATGCAGCATTCAGAGGGATTTTGTCAGTCATGGGGTTGAGTCCCTTGTATTCTCTGTAGCCGTGGAATAGATGAGATGCTCATGCATGCAGTCAGTATACTCTGGAAAGTAATCTGTGCTACCAGACACCAGGCCACAATGGTTACAGATCCTTGTTACAGCTCTTCTGAAAAACTGAGACATTATTGAACTCTGGAGCAGATGGGCAAGATCTGTTTCCTACTCAAACTGAAAAGTAACTGTACTCTTGAGGATGAATTCATCAGAATTTGTATCAAAATTTATGGTTCATTTTCCCTGAAATAAGTAGCAGAAAGCTTTCTCAAAAAACCATGGTCACATATATTACAAACTTCTCTGCTCAGAAAAAATGCTTCCTAAAAAAACCCAAAACACTAAAAAACCCAACAACCACCAAAACCCAAACAAAACCAAACAAATAAAAAAACACCCCCCAACAAACAAAAACCAACCAAACAAAAACAACAGAAGAGCTGTATCATGGTTTTCTTGCACACTGTGCATTATCAAAATTTGAACTGTGCATACTTTGTAACTTCCTTTAGCTAATTTTCTTCATCTTGAACTTTCAGAGAATATTTAGGATTTATTATACAAGGTTCGCCCTTGCATTTCAGATAATACATTACAAACTCTCTGAATAACTTAATGAAGCTAATAACACAATGAAACTGTTGAAGAGACATTTTAATATGAAAAGGAAGAAACACAATATTTTGCTGCAAGAGCGTTTCTTGAGAACCAGAAAAGGAAATGTCATCCATTGGTTGAGAAGAGTTCAAATCTTAGAAATATTCATTACACATTAGCTCCAGGGATATCATTCACTCAATTCCTGTGGCAGCAAAAAAGTGATCTCATTCATAGAAAAAATAAATTATGAAAGTGATCAATGTGATGCAGCCCTGCTGTAGATCCTGAAGTGTCAGGAGTCCAGAACACCAAGTTCTGTGTGCAGAGCATACATGAAGTCACTGGTACTCAATGGGCCATGGAGGAAAATTTCAATTATTTTACTCAGAAAGACTGGTGATAAACTTGCTTCATATCAGGAACCTATTAGATATCTTTCATAACCTAGTCTTTACAAAGTAGCACAAAACTTCTATTTACTAATCAACAAACAGCATCTGACTACTCCAGAGTCAACAACAGTGAGCAGTAAATCACAGCAGCAGCCAGAATAACCAAGTTGTTGAGGACAGTGTGTATCTGTGTTGAGGAGGGTCATATTCCCGTATGCCATCTTCTCAAGAGAGGTTCTGGAGCAACAAGAAGTGACTAATGAACTTGGATTAACTGGGGATCATGGAGAGAACCATACTTTCAGGAAGTGCTGTAAGGTCTGGAAAAAAGGTTGTAAAAATGACACTGTACTCTGAGGCCTCTTAGAATCAGAAGAGCAGGGAACATGGCCAAGAAAACAACACATTGAGCCCGATGCTACAGTCCTGTACACACTCTCTATGCCTGCATGTCCTGGACAATCCAAAATTCTTCCAATATGTGGAGCCTGAGCTTACCAGAGCAAGCTTAAAGCCAGAGACTCAGGTGATATTAGTCCAAGCGTACCAGTATAGTAACATGGATAGAGGCATCCAAACATATCTGGACAGATAGCTATATGTGAAATTATGCCAATATCTGCCATAAAAACATAGTGTTAGCATAGCTAGACAGCTCTTACTGTCAGCTTAGAGACAGACCAGGGCCCAACACCAGATGACAAGCACAGGCTGGAAGATCCTCAGAGTCACAGGAAATACAGGTCTCCGACACAGAGGGAATAACCTGTTCCACACTAAGCATAAAAAGACTTACTGAGAGACAGATGGATATCTTTTGGGACATACAGAGTGATGGACATATTCACCACATGGTGCTGCTAGTGAAAAAGAAGAGTTAATGATCTAAGCTTAAAGAAAAACTGTAGACTCGATAGCTATTTCAGATGTGATCACAGGAAAACTACTAGGAAGGACTGTTTAGTCTGGACCTGATCAATCTGGGAAGAGAGCATATGGTGACAGATGTTTACCATGACCCAACGCTCAATCACACTCTGAAGGAACACTATTAGATATCCATGTCTGTTGTCTTTGAACAAACCAACAACAAAAAAAACCCTAAACAAACACACGCCATGCAAAAAGAACCCAAAAGCAACAACAAACACTAAATGAAAAAAAAAAAAAACAAATAAACCAAAATAAACACACACAAAACCCCCCACATTAAAAAAAACCTAAAAACACCCCAAAGGGAAAAAAAAAAAAAAACAAAACACCAAACCAACCACAAACCAACAAACCACAAACAAAACAAAACCAAAACCACACCAACCAAAACAAAGAAACAAAAAACAAACCACCCCACTACCAAAAAAACCTGAAAGACCTGGCTGCTATAACAAAGACCTGAACTAGAAATCTCTGCTCAGGTTATAAGTGACATATCATATAACAGTAGTAAGAGGAAAAAAAAAAAAAGAGTAGTGATTATTGCATAGCTTTAAATATATGACAAATACAGCAAAAACTCTCAATCTGAAAATCTTCAAATTCTTCCCATTCCAGAAGGAATGAAATACTGTTTTCTTAATGGTGTGCAATGTGAAGCAGCAGAAAAGGTCTTGCAGCACAGGAAATATTCTTCAGGGAACAAATGGATGAAAAGGAAAAATCCAACAACAAAACACAAACCAAACCCCAAATAAAGCCTTAATTATACATTTTGAATAAGACAGCTCTCCGGCTGTTTTTAGTTTAACGTATTTTTAAAGTGAAGTCCTTGAAGTGCTGTGGAGAGAATGCAGATAATAAATCAGACTGTTCCTTAACTGCTGTAATTCTAAGATATTTTGCATTTTCTGCTCAGATAACATTTTAGGCCCTTTTTGTGTTTGCATTGGCAATTAACCACTGCAGGGAAAATGGAAGGGGCTAAAGGAATAATCACAATTAGACAAGACAAAAGCCCAACAGTACATCTGTTCTCTCCCTTTCCTTGGGCAGTACACAGTTGGTCTCTGCAGTAGAGAATCCTCTAGAAAATTATCTGGGTAGTAGCATTTCTCTGATCCACTTTTTGATTATCAGAACAGTGGTGCAGCTGTACAACAGGGCTTGCCTACTGTCTTTACACTTAGCCTGCGAGGTGTGTGTTAGAGTTCTTCTGAAGGCTCTCCTGCAGCCCTTGGCTTCTTTAATTTAAAATAGTTCTTACATCAGTCTCCTACATTTAAATGTGTGTGTATATATATTTATCTAAAATAAATATATATAAAGCACCACAATGTCCATCCTTCTGTGAAACCTCGTTGCCTGGGACAAGCATATGAGGTTCTGAGGAAAACTGTTCTTTGACCCTGTATCTGAACACAGTGTCTGGCCCTTGTTTGAAAATGTGGCATATCTTAACCCTCCAAAAAGCATTCCCCTGACCTCAGCATCTTTATTTTATTTTTACTTTTTCCTGCCTAAAAGACAGGCATGAGAAAGACGACAAGGAGCAATTTATTCAAAACAAACACTCCTATTAATGCAAAGATTAGAACCAAAAGACAACTCAGATTCCACAAAATCCTTAAAGTTTCACTTGTGCTTTCACAGTGAAGGCTTTCTGGGAGACTAAACATCAGGGCAGAGGAGAACAGTGGGTTACAGCACAGATTAAATTCTTCTGGAATATAAAATACTCAAGAACTAAGTAAAGTGCCTAACACCTCAAAAACCACTTAAATTCCAGCATTCAAGAAATCCTGCAGTAGTTGGTGGAACCAGTTGTGTGTCTTCTTGGGTACATGTAACCTAAACAGTTATTAAACAAAAATGTGTTTCAGTGTCATATTTCCAAGTTCAGGTTAAAAGCTGATTATACCTTATTAAACCTTACCTAGATATGTTCAGTCCAATATTATTTCTTTTGTAATAATGTTAGAAATCTTAAAATTCCCCGTAAGGTTTCTAGGATCCAGTGATTTCACCAGCAAAATATTTTATTTGATTTCATGTTGTTTCTGCATAAAGCTTGAAATGATGAAAGTATAAAACCAACCAGTTTAAAATAGAAACTTCTTTGGAATCCAGTATCCATTACATCTGATAAGACAGGAAGAAATGGCCTCAAGTTGCACCAGGGGAGGTTTAGGTTGAACATTATGAAAAATATCTTCACTAAAAGTGTTATTAAACATTGGAACAGGATGCCTAGGGAAGTGGACGAGTCACCATCCCTGGAGGTGTTTAAAAAAGTTTAGTGGTGGACTTGGTCGTGTTAGGTTAATGGCTGGACTTCATGATCTTAAAGGTTCTTTCAAACTTAAATGATGCTATGATTCTTCTTTTGCCACTTGCAAAAATAAAGTGGAATCAATTGTTTTTGGACTTTAACAGTAACTTAAAAATAATCTACCCACTGAAAAATTCACTGACAGAAGTTCTGAAACTTGTTATACTAAATGGTCACCACAGTCCTTCTGGCCTTAAAGTCTATGTATTTAATAAAATAAAACAGAATAAAGATAAATACTTGGGACTGAGTAAACATGGGTCTAAAAAACATCATCTATTTTGTCAGAAATAGTCAAGACATATTCTAAAATGTACTTAATGCCTGTTGACAACAAAAAACCCAAAGCTACTACAAGACAATTTTAAGATAAAAATTCTCAAACAGGTCTACAGAGGAGCACTTAGAAGTAATACCTAAACCACCCATATTCCAGTGATATACTCATGCAGAGCAGTTGGTTGAAAGGGAAGATTCAAACTTAAGGAACATAATTCTGATCTGCAAGTACTTAATAGATTGTGACAAAGAGGAAATGAGTTCTTTTCAAAGTGTGGTGAAACTGCCAACTTGGGAGTCTTTCAGAAGAAACTAGATGAGCATCAAGAAGTAGTGTCACAGAAAAGGCTGAGAACAGGGGGACTTGCACTAGATGAGTTCTTGAGATCCGTTCTAGTCCTAGTTGTCTGATTTTTTTTCTGCCACAGAGAATCAGGAGGTAAGGTAACTTATCAGAGTGAAATTCAAATAACTCCTTGGTGTTCACTACAACCTTAATGGTAATGAAGAGCCAAATAGACTCCTGACATTTACAGCTTGCTATGTAGGTTTCTTCCTGCCTAATTACAGTGAAAAAAATGTTTGTATAAATTTGATTTCTTTCTAGTTTAAATCTTTCTTGGTTCACATTCAAGGAATCTTTGATTAAACCTTAATATCTGAGATTGAAAATAAAGAACTTGCAATTGTTTTTGCCTTTTTTACCATCTGTTCTTAAATGACATTTGCCATGTTCCCCTGATGTACTCCACCTCTGCAAGCTGGATCAAGGACACTATGGCAGACTCCAATCTGAACATAGAAGTGATGTGTATGGCTACACAGATTAAAACTAAATGTCAAAGTACAAAAAGAAGGCATACTAAAGGGTAAGTATTAAGAAGTAATAACACACACACAAAAAAATGGTTGCTAGATGAACAGTTTCACTGAAATTCTCTTTGTACTGAAATGTAGACTTTTGCCCTTTGCTCTAGGAAGAAAAAAAAAAAAACCAAACCAGAAAATACTTGAGAAAAAGACGCAAAGATTTCTCAGTTTTATCATAAATACCACATTCTCATCTCTTAAAAAAAAAAAACCACAAAAAAACACAACTACCTGAAAGTTCTTCCCACTCAGAGCTACTAGTGAATATAAGAATAAAGAAATTATTTCTATGTGTATCTCAGAAAAAAAATAAATAGGAAAATAAAGGGGTGTTCCAAGTAAGATTTTGTGAGGCAGTCTATGAATTTGGACAGAAAATAAGCTCCCAATGAGGACTCATTTACTTGCAGTCTAGAAGAGGGAAGCTAAGGAACACAAACAGGGAGATAAGGGAGTTGTAAATTATTCAAGAGGGACATGGGCAAGAGAAAGATGCAGACAAAGCAGCAGTGAAAGTCCTGCTCTAGCAACTGAAGAATAAGCAGAATGTGAAAAATCTGTCTGCAATGAAAACAAGTCTCTATGACTTATGGTTCTTCAACAGGAGTTACAAAAGCAGGTAAAGAGTCTCCAGCCAGCACTGAGATAACTGGAAAAGGTGGCTACTAGAGCAGTAGGGTGCTGGGCCTGTCTGTTAAATACCTACTCTTAACATGGGATACAATGGAACCCTGCAGTCAAGAAACTTGCCCAACTTCAAAGAGAGAGTCATTCATTACTCAGTGCACTGGAACAGGATTTCCTTAAGAATTTCAGCAAGTAACTTAATCTTAATTGTCCTATTTGTCTTAATCTGGAATACTGTGTCAGTGATTTTTCTTTTATTGATCTTGACTATTCTAACTAAAATTCTCCAAGACATTCTTCCTTTCGTGGTAGTTAACTCTAGCCATACCAAATTCAAAACATCTGTTTTCTGAACTTTGTGGTATCTTCCAGCTTTTCTCTGCGGACACTAGGGCTGGGAACTTGGTGTGGTGTTTGTTTTTTTTTTTTTAATTAAAGAAAGATTGTATACTCATATGGCTTGTAGGGTTGCAGCTTTAAAGAGGCCATCAGCATTACATTGCCAATAATAAAACCATAACAATTTAGCTCTATGTTTACACTTAAGTGGATTCACTAGTTTAAAGCTTGTAGGTGCTATTTTAAAGTTATTGAGAAACCTTCCCTTTCAGCTTTTCAGCCATGGAAAGCTTGCTTCTCAACCTCTGCTTCTCTCCCTTCCCATATCACTATTACTCTACTAAAGAACATCCTGCATAGGGCTACGTTTTAAGTACAAAAGCAGTGCTTTGATTAAATAGATTCTACTGTTTCTCGGCAATAGAAAAGCAAACATTCTCAGTGGTGCATCTACAGACCTTTAGAGCCAAAGAAGTATGCTTCCTTTCTGATGTTTGGCATTCACTGAAAATGTTCAATCAGAATGAAGTCTCATGAGATTTTGGAAAGGCCCTGAGTTATCATCCCATGATAGGATGTGGCCATGCTATGAAAAACATGAACAATGGGATTAAATTTCTGTACCCCAAGGCAAAGGAAAGAAGGTCAATCCAAAGTTACCTCCAGCAGAATGCAAATGTACAGAAAAACTATTTCTGCAGAGTCAAAGAAACTAGTTCTGAACAGCATTGGTTGAAGTCAAGAAACCTCACCTTTATTTACTGTAGGTGTAATGGATATATCATGTTCTTAAATCCATTCTGTGCTACAAATCTCTCAGACAAGCTGGTCAAGATGAAAATTAAGCTCAAGACATAGGGGTCAAAGGCAAATAGTCTAATTAGCAATGTTCAGCAGTAATTTACCTGAATAATTGATAGTTTTCCTACCACACACTCTAGCAGCAGTAGAAGTTGCAGATATTTCCAGGTAAAGAGACCTTGTTTCAACCTGGTGATCCTCAGAGTACTTAAAATGAGTTTTAAAGCCACACCATTAAACATCAGTCAGATTTAATGACAATAGAAGCTGTTTTGTAGAAAGCTCTATACAGCTACAGCCAACAGAGAGAAACAAGCACTTCTAGGTAGTATTAAGTTGGTACTAGATTGAGATAAAAAGTGATTGTTTGGAGGAACCCCCCTATTTCCATCCTCACTTCAGACCCAGAGGCAAGACAAACAACCCAGTTTATAAATGCAAGATCTGAACTGAATCAGGTGCAAGATTTATCCTCTCCCTGACCTAATTAATATTCCTTATTCATCTTTCAGTTGTGTCTTGATCCACATTAGAACAGAACTAATTCTGCTCAGTGATTTTATTTCAGATCAGTCTCTAAGTAACTGCACTTTCTGAAGTTAATGGCATATTTTGTCAGACAGTGTCTGTTGCTAACAGTGATAATGCTTGATGTTTACAGTTACTACCAAAGATTGGTATGAAGAAAGGCTTTTGCTTATACTTGCTCCTATGGAGACCAAGGTCACTACCAAATCTTTTGCACCACTTTTTGGGGTGCAGTAAATGAGGCCACACCCACAGGGAGAAGCAGACAGGACAGATGACCCTAAACTGACCAACAAGGTATTCATCATACTTACTAGGAAGCTGAGGGATCACAAGGGTCAAGTTCTTCAATGGCCAGCATCCAAGGAGGACTCTGTCCATGCTGTCCTTGATCTAAATCCATGTGTTCCTTAAGCCAGTTCCAGAATCTAGAGCCTAAATCCAGTTCCCACCTACTACTGAGTCCATTCTGTGCTTCCCCAGTGCCTGCTCAGCTCAGTGGTGACAGTGATATAATTGCCATCAGAGGGTTTGGAGTAGATATTGGTTTTGTATATATTTACTTAATTTTGTTATTTTTATTGAAGCTGGTTTACTTTTATTTTCCAGTCCATAAGGCTCTCTCCCTTATTCCCTTTATCTTACTTGTGGGGAAGGGAGAGGGTTTAATGACAGCATCTGTCATTTATCTGATGTCCAGCACAGTCCTAAACCTGGACAAGGTGGCTCAGTCATTGGGATGCCTGAAGTCATATTAATGTTTCCTATAATAAATGACAAACTATAAAAGCAATAGATTATCTGACTCATCCATGTTTCCATTTTGCACTTATTTTCTTCTGAAATGTCATGTAGTACTAGGTATTATGACACCAAAACCCTTCCAGGTAATAAGCTGTAGCTAGTATTGGTAAAAATGGTTGGGATTTTTTGTCATCCCCCCCATTCAAGTCCACACAAGGATGAAATTGAGACAATTAGAAATATTTTTTTGACAGGACAGTGCAAGCCAGTAGAAGAATAATGTGCAGACTGAATATTAAAACTATCATCTGAGGGAAAGCTGACTTGAGTTAATTGTTTATTATGATTTACAAATGGAATATTTAAATGAGAAAAAACAGACAAAAGCTAATATTGATAACTTAGCTGTAGGGACAATACATTTCCAGGACATAGAAAAAAAGTTCATATTCTTGACAGAGAAGGCTCCAGGGAGACCTTATAGTGACCTTCCAGTACATGAAGGGGGCCTACATGAAAGCAGGGGAAGGTCTATTCAAAAGGGTTTGTAATGATAGGACAAGCAGTAATGGTTTTAAGTTGGGAAAGGATAGGTTTAGACTGGATATTAGAAAAAAGTTTTTTAATATGAGGGTGCTAGACCACTAGAATGGGCTGCCCAGAGAGGTGGTGGAGGCCCCATCCCTTGTGTCATTCAAGGTCAGTCTTGATGGGGCTCTGAGCAACCTGCCCTAGGTAGAGATGCCCCTACTTGTGTAGGGAGGTTGGACCAGATGACCTCTAGAGGTCCCTTCCAGCCTAAAACACTCTATTATTCTATGATTTGAATCATGGATTTGCAGTTTCTTTTCTTAAGCAAATGCTATACTCCTGAGGTTATTTGCTTTGTGACACATCTCTTGTGTTTAAGTGAGAAATTCCATCTAAGGTCAAGTTCAGGAGGAAAAAAATAAACCAGATTTTCGTAGAAAAACTCCAGCACATCAAGACATTCCTAACCAATTCCAGCTCTGAAAGCATATCTTGACCTTTTGTGTCAATTGACTGACTCCATTGTGGCTCTTTAACAGTGTAAAAGGTCGTCTGGATTCAACTAGGTCAACCAGCTCAGAACACCCCATGTGGAGGGGAAACTTAGAATAGTACAAAGGCATTCCTAAAAAATTAATCACTGATCCTTTCACATATATTCCCACCAAAAGTACTAGTTTTAATAGGGACTTTTGGTGGGAAGGACATTTGTATTGAGTTAGCTTATTACACAAACAGCAATGAATAACAGTAATTGACGCTCACCTGAGCACTAGAGCAAGCAGTTGGATCTGGATCATTTTGCCAATTAGACAGGAATCTACAGTCAATGTGATCCCTTTTCATATAATACAAGTCAGATTTGTGAATTAAGACAGTTTGGATAACCAGACTAAGAGCCTTTGCAGGAGACAGCAAAGTAAATTTACAGCATGGCTGCTACATTCATAGGCGACTTGTCTTTATGATGGGGAATAGCACGCACACAGGCCAAGAGTTTTACAAGTTCACAGACCACTGTATTTTTTTTTCAGTGCAGTGTTCTAATAAAAAAAAAAAAGGTGATGTAAATTTGCCTACTTGGGAGGAAGGTGGAGTTGTCAGGTGAAGTGCTGTTACTTACTTGTTTCTTGGGAAAAAGAAAATGAAAGCCTCACTTTGGAACCTTTTAAAAAGTTCTGTGGAAATAATTCTTGGGCTGGGGTTGTTTGTGGGTTTTTTTTTTTTTTTGTTTTTTTTTTTTTTTTTGTTTGTTTGTTTGTTTTTTTGTGTGGGGGGGTTTTTTGGGGTTTTTTTTTTTTTTAGTAATTTGTCAGTGTTGCTTACCAACTTCCCCTCCCAGCCTAGACTATTCAAGACAGTCTTTCTTCAAAGTGATTTTGAGAACCAAATTAGCCCTCTGCTGCTCTTATTTTGAGAAACAGAAGATACCATCTCACACATCTATTTGTCAGAAAAAACACTGCAAACATTATGCCCCCCAAAGACTGACTGTTTCAGGAGGGAAATCACCACCATGGAGTGCCCTTCACTGAGCCGACTGAATATATGGACTTACTTCAGTCTGGACACCTTACTAGGAACAGAAGAACCTAAGATCTTCACCAGACAAACTACAGCAACTTTCAGCACTTAACAGTTGAGACACAAAAACATAAGGATGGCCACAAAAATGAGAGACTATAGGTTCACATAACACAATATCCTGGACTTGCAATAACAAATCCAGTTTCTTTCACAAAAAGGACCACTTTCCAGGTCTTTATCTGACCCTGCTTCAAAGGTTTAATTTGGTTGGAAGGTCTCTTTGAAATAAGAGCTTTTGGTTTGTTTATGTGTTTCCCTGGTGCCACCCCTGGGACTCACTGACACTTTGCTTTGTGTAGCAACCACAAGATGCAGGACCCATTTAAATTGTTGTACACAATCTAGTTCTAGAAACTGATGATCCACTCACATTTTACTCATTTCCACTATACTGCAGGGTTTATTTTCCTTTTAATTTCCAAGCAGATAGGGGACATTCATGTTGTCTTTTTAAATCAGACTGATTAAGAAAAGTCAAGCCTAACCAGTAAAGTGATGTAACTTCCATAGAATAACCCATCTTCAAATTCTTTGGATCTACATCAGCAAGCCACAGTGTGATGAAAGCAAGCCAGGTTTCATGAAGTTATTTTTGATAGATGAGCCCATGCTGGAGAGGTAAGAGGAGATATTTATAATTGAAGATCTCCCAAAGGCTGAGGGTTAGGCTTTTTCAGATGACTGTATCCAGCAACTAAACCCTCAATGAAGTCATGAAAGAGAAGGTAAAAAGGGAATAGGAAACCTACACCCAGCTTGGCAGCTGACCTATTCCCTCACCATGGTTGAATTGCTTCATGTCCTATAGTTAATTTCCCTTTATTCTTCAACAGGCCAGGTTAAAACCAGGAAGAGGTAAGAGCTGAAAGACAGACTGATTTGCATTCAACATGTTTGTGCAGTAATTTGCATGCTACCATTCTTTGATCAGGCATATAACAACAGTAATAAATGGCTCAGTTTTAGTCTCTGATGAATCTTTTCTAATTGCATCTCATACACTCAATGCTTTGACTTTCCGTGATAGCGTCATACACGGACATAAGCATTAAAGGAATCGTCACCTGTTTATTTCAACTTTTATTGGTGGTGCCAGAAGCTGAAGCCCAGCACCACTGTTATTCCTTAGCTTACCCGTTCTTCATAAATGGTTTGAAACAAAATTATGTTTATATTCCTGTATTAACTTAAAGTCTGATGTATCAAAATATTTGATTTTGGTTTTTTTTTTTTTAATAGATTTAGTAATAAAAACTGACATAATAATAATGTACCCTCTGAGATTTATATTATTAAGCCATTTTTATGAGTGAAAGATTCTTCTTGCATTGCTAAAATGATGAGAAAATAAAATAACAAAAAAGTACCCAACAACTCACCAAGGTTATAGTTACAAGATTACAGAGATGGAATTCTTAAATTTATTTTCTGCTAGATTTAGCAAGTAAGTGGCTATTAATATTTCCTTTCCCAAGCTCTCTTCTGCTACGTGACATACAGAAAACAAACTGTCCTGTGGTTTCTTCATCTTTCTACATTCATGCCAATAGCTAGGAATGTAGGGAAGCCAAGAGCTATGGAAGAATTTGTGCTGACTTTAGAAAGAAAGTATGTAAAGGGATAACTCTGGACACAAATCCCAACATAAAAGAATACCAAGATTTCCAAAACTAAGTTTTTACACAGATTTAGGCAAATACTGAAATGAAAACTATCTCCAATCTCTTGATTACCCTAAACAATATACATTAGCTGGTACAGTCTTTGAATATGTAGTTTTAATTTCAGGCAATAAGCTACAAAACAAATACTCCCCACACCTGTTTAAGACAACACACTACCTACAAAGAGGTGCCCATTGGCTTTTTTACATTGTGGCATTGGTATCACTGTCATTCAAAAGACAGAGGTTTAGATCTTTTCAAGAACATCTGGTGTGCCATTGAGAGCTTTAAGGAAAAAAAAAAAAAAAATCTATTAAACTAATCTCATAGTCTGTTATAAAACCTTTTCATAGCACTTACCTCTGCTTGCTGAACTAGAGATGACTGTTGCTCAAACTGTTTATCCATAAAAAATTAGTTCCAGCTAGTCCATCATCATCCCCCGCAACTGCACAGCACCTATATGTGATGGCTCAACCACAGCAAGAGTAAGCCTGCAGGAAGACTTTTATACTGGTTTGAATCCTGTGCAGCTGGTTGCAGGGAGCAGAGAACTGATTTGAAATTAAATTCACCTGCAGGATTTGGGATAACTTCACCTGTAGCAGAAACACAGTCTTTGTAGGATATAACAATTCCTAGGTAGCATTTTGACTGGATCCCAAAGGGTTTTTTTGGAGCAAAGAAATCAGGAAGATAAGTTTGAAAGAAGGCAAATTATGGTTAAATTCAAAAACACTTCAGAAGAGAAAAATATACAGTTAATACAGTTTTCTCAGCTGGGTTGTACAATGATAGGAAAACTCTGCAGGAGGAGGTAGAGATTTTACAGTAAAACAACTGAGCCAAACCCTGCCTTTGAGTTCAGCTGCATAGAAAACTCACTATTCTGTAATACTAAAAATGTGGAACAGGAGCTTGTTTTTCTCACTCAGATAACATGAAACAGCTGAACATGCTCAGTAGAGAGCTCTTTGATATTGTTAAAAGAAAATGCTGGTTTGGCTTTATTTTCAAAACAGCTTAACAATGTGTATACTGTATTTCAAAACCATTGGTGAAGCCTATCCTTGTAAGTCCAAGGTATCTGACTTCTTACGGTTGTGTGGATTTTCCTGAAAATCACGGGAGACCACCATCAATTCAGGAATGTGTTGGGAAGCCCACAAGTGTTCTGCAACCTCTTGGTGTGTGAGTGGTAATATTCAAGGAGGCTACTCTTGGTTACTCAAACACTTTAACAAGAAACAGATTCTCAAAACAGAAACAAAGGCTATTGAGTAAGAAGGAATATTTCCAAAGTGCACCATGCTGACCCCTCCATTGGATACAAGGTCCGTGCCCATAACTGATTGTAAAGAGAAACTGTTTCATCACAAAGTGATATTGGGCTGTAGTATGACCTCAGATCATTTTCTTTAATAGATTTAGCCATGTCTTCTGGATGCTTCCTAATATTTTATGTACAAGTCAGGGGAAAAAGCTAATGCAGAAGCAGATGTGGGAAACAGCTCTGTTGCTACATTCTGTTAGCTCTGAAGCTCTGGAAAGTTTCACAGCTGTATCAAAAGTCTTTACCCAGCCTTAGGTTAGGCTGAGTCAAGCTTATCCCATTACTGAAATTCAAGAAGTTAAAAAAAATTGGATATGCAAACATATGACTTTAGTTATCCTCTTTGAAAAGGAAGTTGGTCAGATGACCTTCTGAGGTGAAATAAATAGAAAGTACATTTTGAACATACAGCTCTTACTGTGAATTCTTTATGGGAAACTGACTTTTTTCCATACAGAAGTTGCTTACAAAGCAAAGGTCTTGTTTATAGATTGTAAAATATTCCTGCAAACATAGTAATCTCAGAGTTACATTTTCAAACTTCTGATCCATTTACAACATGAAAAAAAAGAGTGTGTGAAAGGTTTTGATTTGTCTTAGAATCCTTTTAATTCTCAGACCATGGAAAAACATTAGCCCTGGGTCTATTTTTTTTTATTCAATCAGCATTAAATCCCAGGAGTTGTGTATTTCTATTATTTCTTCATAAGACAAACTCCAGTATTGATTTCTGACCACAATTCTATTATTATGCATGTAATACACTTTAACACTTCCATGATTCTACTTCAATACTCTGTGATCTGTAAGTGTTCTCTGAGCCTAACACAAATCCCATTGAAGACAGTGCAAAAAGGCCTACTTATTTCAATGGGCTTTAAAACAGCAATAATATACATGCCACCCTCCATCAGACCTGCTCATTTTCTTCATCCTCTCAAATACAGCAATTGAGCCTGAAAGATCCTATGAATCATGTCATTGAGAAAACAATTCACATACAAACAATTATGGCAAAATTTATTTAGACTTTGGTAAAATTGTGAGCCAATGCTGAAGATTAACAACATTCAGAGCTCCCTAGGTGACCATTATGGTTCAAGGTAAGGTTTGGGAAATTTTTTTTTACTACAGACAATAAGCAAGAGTTGAGTAGAGCCATTGAAGTGGTTTATGTTTCAACCACAATAGAAAGTCACTAAGGAGAATGAAATTGCTACCTAAACTCATGACCAGAATTCAGAATTACAGGCAGTTTTACTTCAATACCAGTAGGATATGTCTGGAGAAAATCCGCTGGCTTTAAGAGTCACCCAAAATGACAGTGGATTCTTGAGGGACTACTTGACAGTAAGTGCTATAAAACTGTTATGGTTTTGGACCATATTTTTATTTCAGTGGAAACACTATGCATTCACCTCAGTAAAACTAACCCTTCAGTGGAAGCTATACACATTTTGATGACTGATTTTCACATTATGGCTATGGGTCATGACTTTCTTTAGTCCATAATCAAGGATTTGTCTTTTACTTGAACCCTCATGTTTGATTTCACTACTAGTTGACAAGTATAAGATAAAAATAACACAGGTTTCTCTATGTCTGCTTTGTTATGAACGTGCATCTCTCAGTAAATGGATTACAAGTGAATAAAACTTAGATATTTCTACTGAATGTAATTGTAAAATCACAAAAATTCTAATTCTCCTTATGTAATTGTAAAATTCTCCTCTGTTTTTCTGGGTTTTGTCCTTACAGCACAAAAAAAAAAATGGTGCAGATGACATTTGAGCTGCCATTTTTGAGTGAACTGGCAAAAATGTGCAGGAGTTAAATTATTTTTTGGGGAATTCAGCTCCTCCACTGGGGAGACATTGGCTAAAAGAGTTCAAAAGTCAGGTGGTATGCAAAATAATGTGTGAGCCTTGCTTTTATAAGGAGCCAGGATAAAAGCAAACATAATCTTCAGTTAGCATGAACTGTTATATTTCTCTGTGGTTATAAAAATGGGAAAGGACTGACTGAGCTAGCTGAATCTATCACTTGTTAAAGTGATATAGAGAAGACTGCAGAATTCATACAGTTTCTCTACCACAGTGATCTCACAGTGACAAGTTCTTCTACAGATTGGACAAGCCCCATACATTTTAATATCCAAAAGGAGGAACCTGTGAGTGAACTGTGTATGTGCCTGCCTGAAGTTCTGGGTAATACTGACATGGTTTACTGCTAATTGTCAGCATATTGAAGCCTAGCCTAGTGGTGAGACTCTTCTCTGCACTACTGTCACTAAAATCCTGGGAGATTTCTCAACATTTGATGAAAGCTGGAGCTCCCTGTGTCCTGGGGGACCAGCATTAGCAACCTAGCAGTGATGTGAAGTACTTGTCTAAAACAGTGGTGAGTTGAGCTGGTGCCCCGCAGAATGTTCCCTTCTTTCAGAAGGTTCTGTTCATTCATCAAAAAGAAAACTAAGGGCCAAAAGGTGCCTTCAATAGCTCTTCAGTTGGCCTGTGGTCAATGTTACACAATCGCATCTTCAGAGTGATAACACTGATCGATGGCACCATGTCCCTGTGCGCCCTAGTCATCACACTGCAGGCTATGAAGACAACAGCAACTGAGCCTAAAGAGGCAAAATTCTTTAATTCATGATTCTTTTGATAAGAAGAGAAATCTCAGTCCTTTCCAACTCATTCTCCAAAATGAAACCAGTTGAAACAGTAGGTGTACTCCAAAGGGTTCTCCTTCAGACAGAAAAAATATCACCACTTAGATTTCATAGATTACAGGTCAGTTACCATGCTCCTGAGATAGAAGATTACTAGAATTCAAAATAAGAAAACCATGGGTAGGCTGCTGTGGTATTTACCTACCTTTTTGAGTAAATAATGCATGCAAAAAAATTGACTGAGAAAGTCAAAGCAACCAAAACTTACACATGTCACTTCAGGCTTCTCTTCTACTCTAGAGAGAAACTTGCTTTTCCTTGCTTTCATCCACTCTGGGAAGAGTGTCAGTTTTCTCTATTGTAACCCTTTGTGCCCCTGGAAACACCCTTTAATTCACTGAATTCTCTGTACCTGCTTGTTTTAGCTGCTCTGTGTGTATAGCATTAAGTGGCTCACACGGTCATTAGAGCACAATGGCAAATTGTTTGCCATTTCTGTTATACATGACTGAAATGTCTCCTGCTAGTAACAGGCTGGTAGTAATTAAGGAAACCACTGTTTTCTATAGAGAAAGAGAGAGGAAAGAATACCCTACAATCAGGATAAAAAACCCTTTCAAATTCCATCATGATGCTGGCATAAGCTGCCCGTACACTTCATTGGGAATTCTGATATTCCATCAATGAGAGATCAGATGCAACAGCAGAGCCCACCATACAGATATATCCTGTGTATAAAATAAATAAATAAATAATAAAAGTGATACTGTACAGACACAAGCCTGGACTAAGTGATTCCCAAATCTGGGATCATTCAGACCTGGCTCAGACATTGCCTGTGACAGTCACAAAGTCAGAACCAGAACTCCCAGCTCTAACATGTTTAGACTCCAGGTTTCACCCTGTCACTAGTTTAGATGCATATTTTATTGCTCTGGTTTCCCTCTTGTGTTTTGGGGTTTTTTTTATGGTGCTTATGAAATGACTCCTGTTCATAGGAAAAGTGTGACTGGTTTTGTTTATCCTACTTATTATATGAGAACAATTTGCAAGCTGTCATTTCATTATTCAATTTGAAAACAAAGCAAACACCAGATCACTACAAGACTGGATGAAATGAAAATAAGCCCATTTCTGCCTTACATGTTTAAGCAAAACTTAGTATGACTCATGGTAAGTAAAGCTTGCATCATCAAGTACCAAAACTATTAAATGGTTAATCTTTGTTGTCAACAAGATCTGCTTTCAAAGTTAAGTCTACCTTGTCTACCTTCCAAAAATTGCTAGGAAATTTATGATTCAACAATGAACTCTTAATTGCTTCCTCTTTATGCTGATCTGTTTTCCTGGAAATACAATTAATTCTCTCTGCTGAGCCTTTAAGAATGAAACAAATTGTATCCCTTGCTCACTTTGGCAATGCAATCACTTTTAATCAGTGCATAATTAGGATTTGAACAGTGTCAACCTGTTCCTATTGCAAGAAGGTAACTGCGCTTAAACTTCAATTACTCCTAAATTTAAAAATCAATTGCAAATAAAATGTCCTGCTGCTGATGCTAAAGAGATTAGAAAGACCGGAATACATTCACACGAGAAGCTAGTCATGTCAACACAATTGCAACAAGCAACTGCCATAACGTAGGTAATTCAACTGTAATGCAATATTAAGGCCTTTATCTAATCAAAGGCTGTGGGCTAAGGCTGTCAAAAAATACAAGATGCCTCAAAAGGCAAATTATTGTTGTTTTCCTTATGGCTTTATCCTGTGCAGAACAAATGACCTATTTTGCTTTAAAAAATGATTTTTAGTGTGAATGCTTGAAAAATCCATTTTTTTCCCTCACAATCTATTCACAGCAAGATGACAGAACAGTGAAACTCCAGCATGCTAAGCACTGCATAAAGAAGGTGATCTTGCAAGCAGTCATGACAGAGAGCTGTGAGGATCTATGGGGAAACCTGGGATCAAACTCAGGTTTCTGGGCCTCAGTTTTATATGCACACCTCTACTAAGCGTGCAGGGGAAAGGGCTCACAATTGCTCAGTATGAGGCTGAAGAAATAAAGCTATCAGTGGGCAGTGAAGACAGCCATGGTCCTCTTGGGACCTTCTCTGAGTAGGACTGAAGGAGCACAGTAATATTCAGCAGCAGATTTGGACTGAAAACCTGTACTGTCATGTGCAAGGAGGGAAGGACCATGAGACCAAAATACCTAAGGAAAACTTAAAACATTTATTCATATACCTTGGTTGAAAACTGCCAAAAAAACCCCCCAAAAAATTCTTGTTGACTTGGAGACTTTTTAAAGAATTCTTCCAAACCACCGATGTAGGGGTGTGACTTTCATGTCACCTATCATGGAAACACTAGTGAATTAATGACAGCATGATGATAGCTAAACTGAAGTGTGCTGAAGGGAGTGTCCAGACTGGATGAGCAGTGTGTGACCAGATACCATTGTGCAAACCTTGCTGTCATTCCTCTTCCTGTTAAACTCCATTAATACCTTTATAATCTGGTTGCTATCAAAATGATTGTGGGGAAAAAAAATAACAACTCCAAAACAAACAAAATGAAACCAAAACAAAAAAACCAAACCAAAAAAACACCAAACCAAAAAAACCCAAACCAAAACCCAAAACCAAAAGCAAAGAGATACCTGTCAAGAAAGTGGTCAGATTTGCTGTTCTGACCATTCTTTCATGTTGAGTATTCTGGAAATTAGGCAAAGTAAACACTAATGATACCCTTTATTATAATATAAAGCATGGCAAAACCCCACATAGAGATTACCTGCCTTCTCCACTTCTTAAGGTGGAGAAGAAAATTTGTTTTTCACCCAAGACATGCATTTGGCCTGTCGTCTTCTCAGAAACCTCTTCATTTTCTTCACATGCTGAAGGAACAGGCACATGGCAGCTACATCAATATGATTCAATAAAGCAATGCTAATGGATGTCTCTAGTGACAGAAAAAGAAATTTAATCATCTTAGGGTATCCCAGTGCTGTGATATTCCCAAAGGAAAGGCTGGACCTCTCTTCATCTCCATTTTTTCTGCTTCTTTCATTTTATTCATTGATGAGTATACCAAGAGATGTCTTCAACTTTCTCCCTCTTTTTTGAAAAAGATCACCATGACACTCCGCCACTGCTAATAAACGTTGTGGCTGAAGGAAGCAAGCTGCTGGATGAAATCCTAAGAATATCTTTAATGGTCTAAGGCATAGGGGGAAATAATCTAATTGTTAGCAAAAATGTTAAGGCTTAGACCTATGTGCAGGTGGAGGCACTGCTTCATGTACCTTCTAGGTCCTCCATCCTCTCTTGGTTCTCTTGCAGGCAGGATTTCATTGACAACTCCTGGGGGTGAATTCTAGGACAGATTGCACAAAATGCGTCTGGGAACAGAAGAAACTTCTTATCCCCTTTGTCATCTCTGCACAGCCACAGCCATAACCTGGGCCCTCTCTGACACACGCCCTTGGTGTATGCAGTCAGTTCTTACTCATCCTTCATTGAGGCGCATCTCCCACTGAGGCATCGTTACCTCTCCACTCAATTCTCTCACTCAATGTCCTAAAACAAAGCACAGCCTCACATCCTACAGTGTGTGAAAGTGAAATAAAAATGTTGTTTTCTTTGCTTCTGTGTGATGCAAGTGTAAAAATCTTTATCTCTCCTTGTGGCTTGGTCATGCTAACCTGGTCAAGTGCCAGTCAGTACCACATCATCTTAGACAATGTGTTAGAAGGTACAGCCCATGTGGGGCAAAAAAATATGTAGAGGAGATGATAAATGGCCTCAAAATAAATAAGGCCAGGTTTTACATTTCTCCTTCCACAACCTTTTTGCAATCCCTACCTTTTTTATCTATCAAGGGCAAGAGATACATTTTTCTTAGAAACCAGGCAGTTAGATTTGTATCCACACAACACATCCTCTGGTCTCTGTAAAGATGTGTTAATTGCAGGAAGTCCTATAAAGAAGAGGAATCTTAGTATGTGTGCAGGGGCCCATGGTGTCAAAGCTAAGGGTTTCCAGAATGTGGTCACTGACACAGCAAGAACAGGATGCATCTATAGCCACCACAGGGTGAGTGGAAATGAGTGTGGAAACAACTAGATAAACAACATCTTGAAGCTGAGTAGCAAGAAGCCAACCTGGTTCAATGCCTGTTGTTACTGAGTTATAAGATTAGGGCATAACAAGAAAAAGGCAACATTTTGTATTAGCTGAGATGAAGCTACAGGTAGGGGAGGAGCAACAGAGTTATTTCATTACCCACGGGCTTGTAACAGCAGAGCATAATCCCTTTAAAAGATATACCTGATGAGTTATCACACAGCTTGCGCTGCCTGGGAGCAATGCCAGAATGGATGTTGTTTTCATGAGGATTCCCATGCTCAGAAATCCTCCTTCACCTCTGCAGCTGAACAACTTGCTACCCCTTTTGCTATAAGATACTTTTCTGGCAAATACAATCAAATGACTTTTTATATTTGCTATGTAATTTGACATTCATACTCATTAAAAAAATAATAATTTATTCATTGAATTTCTACATGCTATCTAATCAGAGCCTAGTTCTTATTGCTAAGGTTCTTTTGCAGGACTGAAAGTCCTTTGTCTTTTAACATTATTCAGCATGATGGTCTCTGATGTAACTCGAGCTTAGTGCTGCTGACATAGAGACAATGAAATGTTAGAAAATGAGACGTGATTTCTCCCATAATATCTGACATCAGTTCTGCTACAATAGCTGTCTTGGCATTTGATGCTACCACCAGCCTCTCTGGTGTTTGAGTGCTTTCCATATTAAACCAATACTCATCTATACCAAGAAGAAAGACTAGACTAGACTAAGAATGATTTTCTGTTGGAAGGGACCCACAATGATCATCTAGTTCAACTGCAGCTAAGACTAATGATGGGAACATCTCAGTACTTTTAACAGGGTCAAAATATGGAAAATCCTGGGTTTATGTTTTTTTCTGCACTTCCTCAGTTGGGATCTGAATGTAGTTTTTTGTGGGTTTGTTTTTTTTTTTTTTTTTGGAAGTGTTGGAGGTAGTTAGAGAGTTCTGTTTGTGACATTTTTTTTTTCCAGATGTAGAGATCATTAGAGAGCTCTTAATAATGTACTTGTAGATAGCATATAGCTTTGCTTTTCAGAATATAACCTCTTGAACAATACTAGATTATCTGAAGTACCAAAAATCACTAGTCATAAACAGGCTGTAATATATCCCTAATTTTCTGTGACAGTAAGAAAATGGCTTTGCCATAAGAATATAGACCAGTTTTTTAATCCTGCAGCATTTTGAGCTTAATCAAAAGAAACTGAGTTCTGACCAACAAAAAGTTTTCTCAAAGTTCAATCACTCTACAAAAGCTATTGTGAAACAATTTCCATCAAAGTCATTAGATAAACTTGATACAATTCTCCAGTAAGTTTTTGCCCAATTCCTTTTTTTTAGTTCCTGTGGCTCTGACACTCACAATATAAGCCCATCACACTGAGAATGAGATGATTATTTATTTCACAATGATATTTCTTGATAGTTCAGCTGCTCTTCCTGGCTCTCATGTTCAGAGCATTTTGAATTTCCTGGTACCTCTGGAAAAGTGATATTTTTCCTCACAGTTTCTCAGGGTAGCTCTGGCTGTTTTCTCATTAGGCTCACAGCAAGAAAGAAATGACGCAGGTGACTGGCACTGAGATTTCAATTCTGATGGGATCTCTGTTACACAGTGAGCTATAGCTGTAACCTTAAGTAGGTACATTTAGGTTAGAAATAAAGATATAAAATAAGTTGAGTATCAAAACTCAATCGACTTCATTGGGGAAAGGCATGATTCAGATATGGTCCTATATAAAGCAAGAAGGTACATATTTTAGTGGATTCCTCTTTTGTTCATAACATCCTTTAACAAGTTTGACTCATACAGTCTTATGATGTCCTATCCCCAGTCCTTTCCCCAGAACGCCATCATAATTTCTAAGACCAAGAGCTTGCATACTCAAAAGGCCAAATCTGATTCTACTGTAGACAATATACATTTTGTTGTTATCTCTAGTGGAAAGTAAATTGGTAAGTGGAATTGAATGTGTGTCATGTTCATGCAGAGATAAGAAGCTTCCTCACCACTAAATTTTTTTATTAGATTTGGAGCCGCTTTGTTTTGTGCTCTGTGGAGAGCTGCCTATCTCACTAGTGTTGCAAACACATGTTAAGCGTAAATAGGTTATTTCAAAAAGGTTATGGTTACAATTAAATTGCAATTGTTGGCAGTGTTTTGGGCAGCCACTCTGATTCTGACACTACTTTGAGAAAACTGTAAGGAAGCAAAGAACCCCAGATAATGGTGAGAACAAGAACACTGGAAATCTTAATAAAATTCTCAATATTTGAGGTCTTTTTTTTAGCCTACAGGGAGAACTATGATATTGGAGATTATTATTATGTGTCATTAAAATAAATAATCAAAAAACCCATCTTCTGTGTAGTAAGGCTAACTGCTTTATAATATACCAAGAAAGCCTAAATTGAGCATTTCTGATATGAACAATAAAAAGTTTATTTTTTCCTTGTTCTTACTAGGTTTATGTCTTGAAAAGAGCTGCTCCTTCTTTACTTTAACTGAGAATAAATCAGGCATAACTGAGGGCCAGTTCTGAATTTGTCACAACACTTTCCCGTTAAAAGAACTGAAATTCAACACCATGTATTCAGCATCATAGACCTGCAGCTCACTCTTCTAGGAAACTCAGCCACCTAAATAGCATTTCCTCACTAGTTTTCCCATTCTTCAATACTAGGGATATTGGATTTCACAGATAAAAAGCCTAGAAGAAATTTTTCTGAGCATCAAGTTTGAACTATAGCATTACTCTCAAGAATGGAAAGAAATCAATAATTTAGAGTTCAAAACAGAAATCCTGGCTCCTACCTCTAAGATTCCCATATTTGTGGGTTGTTTATTCAGGCTGGCTTTTAAGCCTAGAAGGAATTTGGACTCATCACCTTGTGGTTTTACTTATTTTTGACACTGACAAAAATTCGTTACCCTGAAACAAAGGTCACAACTTAAAAACATTTTTAGTCCTTTGCAAATTCCTTTTTTCCCCTTCCACAGGGAAAGCTGAATGGACTTAACATACTGCAAGCTCTCTGTACTTACTGTTCTTTCCATTATTTTCTCGCTCTTCAAAGAATCACCTGAATTCAGAACTTAATGGAGAAATAGTCTCAGACTAGAACATCATGTAAACCTCCACTGAGACACCATGCTGCACACTGTGGTTAAAGATATCCATGCCCAACACACTGAGCACTAGTAAATAGGCAATTAAGATTCTCAGTGAAGGCCTGCAAACAATATAATGCAACTATACCTTCCATTGCATTGACCAAATGCAATCAGGCTGCTACAGTTACAGGAGAAAGAAAAATCTGTCCAGTTTGCTGAAATAAGGTATTTGAATAGCATAACAGACATTAATTACACTGCTTTCATTAAATTAGTCACTTCTAATTAAGCTGATGTACAGAAATAGCTTTTATGTTCAGCTATTGTCTAGGCTAGAAAACATGCTATGCAAACTGAAGCAATCAGTTCCTTAATGAGCACAAACTGATTCAACCTTACTAAAATTCAATGAGACTGCAAACTTACCACGGGGGAGACACTTGTCATTCACTGCAGATTTCCTTATTTGCAATCTCATGTACAATGAATCTTTCACGAAGTTGCCTATGAGAGTGGAACTTACATAAGGCTTTCTTGATGCTAACATGGGAATCTTGGGTGCTCAAAATATGTATACTGTTAACATGAGAAATGCAGGCTGAGTTTCATGGAGACAGGCAATGTTCTTGGAGAATAGGATGGGTTCTCCCCAAGGGGTCTGGCTGTCAGCTGCTTTTTTCTCCTAGATTTCTATCACAGGAAATCAAATTTTACCCTCTGCTCTTCAGAACTAAAGGGTAAAAATGAGTCTGCAAATTCATTATTACTAAGGACTACAGTACTATACATATGTACTTCTTTCAGAGAACTGTCTCAGGAACTCTGTACTTTTGGTCCCCTTGCAGGTCGTACAATAGCACTGCAGAGAGCCAACACGACACATTATTAACCATCCTACTGAGTATGTACCAACACTACATTAAGTGGGTTGGTGAGTACAAGACCCATAATGCCTGTCCAGACAGGCAATAACAGGAACTAGATTCCCTGTGTGGGCAGAGAGGCAGTAAGGTCTTGTATGGAGTCCCTGCAAATAATATCCTGCACAGAAATAAGAAGTCTCCCAAGTCACTTTGGTATAAAACCACCTTTCTTTCTTCAGATAATTCTGATTTTCACTGTTGTTCAATGAAGGCCTTTCTGGCAGCAGTTTTCCCTAATCTAGAGTTTACAACACTTAGGATAAATAAGAGTCAAGACTTTGTCCTCATGCTTGCTATGACCCTGCTGGACATGACACATTCTCTATGTATTTCCTTTTGTTTTCACCCCTTCTCCCCTTCCTGTTGGATTATGTAGAATGAAAGGTTTTCTGTGTTTTCTGTAATAGGATCACCTCTCCCTGTCTTGACAGTGACTGGAAATTCAGGATGGTTTTTAAATATAAATAAATACTGGTATCAGACCCTACGAACCTTTAGGCTGAACTGCAGGTTCCCGATCAGAGTCCTGTACAGTACAAAATGGTCTAAAAAGAGATGTTGCAATAATAATGTTCTTAATAGACATTTTATTTAACTGAAAATATCAGCATTTTTTGCTTCCTCCATTTCCAGTGAATCAGCCGATCAATACTGGTAAATAAAATAATCACACAGTAACGGGCCTAATATAATTTAGGCATGTTCAAAGAGACGAACAGTGTATACTACTGGAAAGGAGCTATTAGGTTACTAACTGCAGCATGATAAGAGTCGTGCACAGGTCACAAAACCAAAAAGGCACTGACTAGGCCAAGGTTCAACCTTAGACACTGCTTATGAGAGGAAAGGCAGAATCATTTGAAATGCAAAAGGACTATAATAGAAATGCACTCAAAACCTTGTCCAAAGCAGCAGAAAACAGTGACACTAGAGCACTGACTGGAGCCTGACAAAGGTAAAATACCCAGGCAGATGTTACAACATTGCAATGTTGCTACAGTCTTGAGGCTTGATAGCAATGAACTGATACAAGTTTAATAAGTGGTTATTCCAAGCCTGCTGCAAGGAGTACAGCAGGAAAAATCATGTATTTAAATGACACGTTGGCCTGTGTACCAGCATAAGGTGAAATACTCAGAGATTATCTCGACCTCTGTGCAGACAGCATTCCAGGTAAGTCTTTGGCTAGCTGCATAAGTATCAGAAGTAAAAGGCTACCATTGGAAGCGTGGTCCCTCTCTGTCTGTAATTCCCAACATCTCATTTAATGCTGAGATATGAAAATCAAGCAGAACATTGCAAGTCTATACTTTCACACAAACATTTCAACTGTAGATAACAGAGGAAAGATAAGAAAATTTGCTACATGAACAAAAATGTAACATCAGATCCTAGATCTATAAAACAATTTGTATCTTCTGTCCTGTGAGTTTAAACTCTGGAGGTTCTTGTTTATGTTTGCATAAGTCTCTAAAATGATCACAAAAAAAGTCTTTGTTCAGCTATATGCCAAATGCAGTGTGTGATCTATTACCTAATGGGATGTCTACTGAAATACTGACCATTTCCATGGGTGAACCTACATGTACCTTCTGCACTTGTATCACTACCAAGAGCCCAGCCTATCCACTTCCTAAACTGCTAGACCCTTGAAGCAACTTATAATCTCTGTGCCTTGCTTTATGTTTTAACATGGTACTTGTCAAGCACATAAGCAAAACATACTGATTTATACTACATGTGATGGCAATCAATTTTCATCTGAGCATAATTTTTATGTGTCCTTTTTTTTTACCTTATTAATGAACCTGACAAATACTTTTTTTTTTTTTCCTTCCCTGGAAATAATATACAAGGAATCTTATTATCACAGTTGCTCATCCATCTACAACATACTGCTCATGATAAAAGCTTCAACTGCCAGGGAAAGACAATCTGAACCTTTTTATTAATGCACCAAATCTTACACTTTAATGATTTTTCACCTTGGAAAACCTCAAGAAAGGAACTGCTACAGTTGTCGATTTTACTCAGATGATAAGACACAGTGTCTATTTCCACATAAACTGAGAAAAAGGAATCTCATTATTTTTGATGATGTAGCAAAGAAGTAATGACCCTATGGGATCTTATTACATGGCTGAAAAGTGAATTAACTTCAGCATAACCATACTGAGTGAATTACTCTAATGATCTGTTTCCTAACTCTTATGGGTGATCTCATAACAACACTCTCATAATCTGGGAGTATGCATGACAGCATATTGATTTTGCTTTTCAAAATCCAAACGTCATTCTCAAAGCAAACCAATGAGACACTTTGCTATTGTTCAGGTAAGCAGCCATAGCTATAGGCAATGATGACAGTCTGTGATGGCGATAAAATTGGTCCAAAGGAAAGGTATTCATAGTAGCACTCTATAGATGCAGAATTGAAGGTTACCCTCATAGGAAAAAGCAGGAGAAGCTGCTGGCTTCCTCTGACCAACTGCTTCTATTCACATGACAGGCTGACAAAACTGCAAAGCCATTCTGCCTGGAAACTTATAGTAAATATGAATAGAGATGAGGTGAAAGTTAAAAAGTGGAAACTTTTTGCTTTTAGAAGAAAGACCGGATATTTCAGCAGAGAGATCCTCAGGACCTTCTCTAAATCATATCTTCTGAGAGACTTGAAACTACAGACACTCAAATTCATTAGTCACAGGTTAGAAGCTTAAGGTCCACATCTCCCATTTTTGTTGGATGACAGATATATATTTGAAATAATACTATCTGGAATTTCTCATTCAACAAAGATCAGAGCAAGGTGTAACATGGCATTAACTCCTCAATGCTCTACACTGCTGTACATCAGTACCCACATTGTATTTAAAGTTGCCTTCAATGTGACTGATTTGAGTTTCTGCATAGTGCTAACACTCCCTGGAGACTGGTCTTGTGCTTCATTGTGTTCAATGCTTCCAAGTCCTAGAGTCTCAATGTTACATGCTAAGTATGCCTAACTCTAATTAAGGGTATGATGGGACAAAGTAATCAACAGAAGTTCTGCCAAGCACCGTGATTATTTGAGTAAAGATGCAGGTAAATATGCAACGTCAACATGAGAATTTTGATTCTGCAGTAGCAGGATTAAGGAATTTGCTTGAAATTGGTCACCACTAATGTGTGAAATGATGGAAAGCAGAGGCTGGCTGTGTTGCAGAGGTGAGCACTGAACACGTGTCCAAGGCCATGCTCACCCTGTTGCTAAAATTATTCCCTTTTTCAGGTTGTGTTGCTTTAAATACTTTTTTTATAATAAAATCCATGATGGAGCTGAGGATCCTTCTGGAGGTTAATTTTCTGGTACCTGTGAAAGGACCAGCTGTTGGGTGACAGTCTGTCAGATTTTTTTAAGCAATCTAACACTAAAGGGCAAAAATACTGTGTTTTGCAGCAGCAGTTTTGTGAGACAGATAGTACAGCAGATGGGTTGTTAGGTACTACAGCACCATATGTAATCTGTCACAAAAACTCTGCAGGAGGAGATGAAATCCAAAACCCAATGTAAATAAAAATGTGGATGAAGTAGTGCCACTGTGTGTCCACAGCTGCCTGTCCAGTGCACAGCCTCAGAAAGGGCAAAAGCAGCATCCTTCAGCCGTAGTCAGTGCACACTTCACTTTTTAAGGAACAAAGCAATTTTTATCCTTCTCTTGCCAAGGAAGAACTAGAATAAAGAAATAGCAAAGAAAGAAAATAACAAACCCAAGAGGAGACCGTGACTGAAGTGCAAGTCCCTTAGCCCTCTCACTCACCAATGCAATAAAATTTACCAAGTAAACTCTTTGTGTTGAAACTTTAACAGAATATGGCACAGGGGGAAAATATGCTCCCATGTGCTCAGCTTCATATGGTGCGGAACTCTTTGTTGAGCAGTTTGGAGAACTGTACTTGTGCCTCAGGACCTCCCAGATGGAAGTAAGAACTGGCACACTAGTGTGAGCCTCCTGAGAGCCAGGCAGTGCTGCCATGACTTCCAACACTTCTGACATGTTCGTTAGTTCCTCTGACGTTACAGCAGGTAGCAGTTAACTGATTCCAGCATCTCTGACCAGATAGCACAGTGACTCAACCCCAAGTAGCATGGAATAGCACAGGCTGCCTAGTGCTGTTCCATGACTACATAAGAATAAAACTCATTGAATAATACATGAAGAGGTTAAAAGTTCACCCAGCTCAGGATCTTGCTTGCCACAGGTACCATGAGCAGATGCCAAAGGAAGTATATTATCACTGAGCAAACCTACTAATTATACTTCCTCTTTACTGAAATGTGGTATTTTTACTCTTAAGGTTCCCCATGTTGCACACCTTGCTGTAAGATGCGTAGAGAAACCCAATAGTTGGGCAAAGTAATGTAAATGAACAGTCCAGCAGTGCAACACAGACACAAAATGTTTGATTCCAATATGTTAACCTCATATTTGTGCAATTCACTTACAGTACAGATGGATTTAGAAAAACTGAGGTGTCTCAAATCAATCCCTTGAACAGGGCTGTCAGGTATTACCATGTTAACAACCGCAGCAGCAGCAGCAAACAGTTGAAGGCAGCAAAGCCATCATGTCCATGGTTGCTGAATTGCTCACTACAGGTTCACACATATCCCCTGCCTTTTATGGGTAGGCAGAAGAGCTGTTAGTCAGCTGGTTGCAAAGACAGACAATAAGAACACTGTGAAGAAGTAATAATGTATGTTATCTAAGTAGTCCAGGTTTGAAGTGCTAGTATTTTTCACAGCACTGTGCTTATCTGCCTGGGAACAATAAAATTGGTAACAGTCATTTGAAATAGCAAGAAGCAGCTGTTTGCACTGTTGGCTTGCATAAATCTCAAACCATTTATAATAGCAGTAAACTCAACCTGAACTACAGCTGATCTCTAGTGATAAAATCTGCTTTCGTTTTTGGTCAATCTCCCTACTCCTGGAATATTTCCAACAAGGTCTTCTTGAGGAAAGCAGTGAGACACACTGTCATAAATTCACTGAAGTAAATTCTCCAAAAGATGGTGAAAGACCATTTGGCACCTCAAGCACCTCAAAGGATGGAAAAACACTTGGCAGAGACTTCTGCCTGAACTACATGCTGGTATTTCATAATAAATATACCTTTGCAAGTGCCACAAACTATGGTAGCATGTTCATAGCTGCCACACTGCCCCACTGGCATCTGAATTTCTTTCAGGAAAATCATCCATCAAGACTGACATTTCAGAAGTCATATTTTCCAGTCACATTAAGTGGACTCAGACTGTGAAAACTGGACAATTCATCTTCTTCTTTTCTCGTTATCTACTACTGAAAAGGTCTATCATTTTAACCGCTTCCTGAAGCTTCCCTTTAGTTTTTCTGGCTCTTAATCTGATCATTTTCTTCCCACTTTTCTCCCTTTACCCATTCTTTTCTGTAATACAGGTGTCACCTTCTCTTGTAGAAGTCTGCTAGAGCATAGTCCTGCCTGTCAACCCAGCTGCAACCTTTGAGTGATACCACACTATAAAATATACAAATGAAACCACTATTTGACATTCAAGAGATGCATGGGAGCACAGATTAAATTGCTGAGCTAGAGACACATGTTTTTTAAGGTCAGAAGGACTCTACTGATTTTATTTGGCTTCCTCTCAGAACAAGCAGTAAAATATCACCCAGTCAACTCCACATTCAGCCCAGTGTTGTTGTGTGAGACCTAGGACATTTCATTTAGAAAGTTACCTAGGCACCAAATTATCTCTGGGGAAGCACCTACCACAAAGCTGTGTAAGGATGCATTTTTCAGTGTTCAGGATTCTATGACTACATCTGCAGATGCTGATGATTAAACACACTGCCTTGAGTGCAGCCTTCCTATTTTCTGCTTAATGCCTCTGCCATGCCAGGATTTGAATGGAGAAGAGAGGTATTCATTAACCTCCATGTCTAATTCCTCAAGTGAGAAATGATCCAAATGATCCACAGTCATGGGGGCAGAGTATATTGCACTGGCTTGGCATTTGGGAAGTTCTCAGGTTCGTGATTTCCTCAAAGTACAGCTGTTCTTTACATACAAATGGGCTAAATGATTACAAGCAGAATCACTGATCCAGGACAGCAATGCAAACATTTGTGAAATTTCAACGTCATCCAGTAAAGGTGCATAACCCTTCTATTTGCCAGAGAAGTGAACATTAATGAGAACTCGCATATTAAAACCATTCTGGGGTAAAGAGAGGAGGGAACATATTTCCAAGGTTTTACATTTTGCATAACAAATTAGTTCATTACTATGCTTCAGAGACTGATTAAATCCCCCCCGGTGCTGCCCTGGACATTCATTTCTTGCTGATGCCCAAGTGGCCACTGTGAAAGTGATGCTGATTAATACAACAGAATATTCAGCACTGGAAAAGGAAAAATACCAGAGATGATGTACCTTCTACCTTTCCAAACTTTAGCTGCCATTTAGCTCAATTTATCTTCTGCTTCTCTTCACTCCCTCTTCACCCACAGGTTTGTTCGGCATGCTTTGGCTCCAGTTCATGTCTTTTCTTGCTCCAAAGGTAATGTATCTTCCTTATTAGGTGATATAATGGAATAGGTGGAAAACCTGATTAGTTCTGCTCATACAAGAGTAAGATCTACATTGCCAGTGTGCATTACAAGTGATTGAAAGCCATAGTGACAATGAGGAACCTAAAACACTTTCCCCTCCAAAACTTGTGCAGGTGGCTTATGTGGCTGTACCCACAGCATGCTGACACAGGCATACTCAGGATGTGGGTTCCTATGGGTCTAAGAGGTTGACCTTTGACTGTGTAATGTTTCTCTGTAAAGTCAGTGAGTTTAGCAGACCTTGATTTTGGTGAAGTCCCTGTGAGCAGGGACAAGATTTCTGTCTTTTGCTCACCTTTGTTTATCTAGAATATGATTTCTAGCAATATTCCTTTTCTGTACAGTACCTTGCATATTAGGGTAGTGATCTTTGTTGACACCCTCGCTGTCCCTGTAATACAGACAACAAAGTTATATCAACAGGAGGAGCAATAAAGAAGAAGAAAAAAAAAAACCATTAAAAGATATATCAGTGCTCACTCAACAGATCCACTTCATGTAGCACTGTGAGATACAGCATGTATTTCTCCTCCTTTTAACAGCTAAGGTATAGTTGTAGAAACATCATGGAAATAGTCTTAAAAATGCAAATGCTGAAAAGTTCTGTTCCACGCCAAATATCAAGCTATTGTTAATCATGAATACTATAGTACCTTCTCTCATTTACTCCTACTGAGAATCCTTCTCTAAAAAATACTGCCTCTAACATTGTTTTCTTCCCTATAATCCTGACCAAATTCCACACTCATGTTTTTCCCATGCTTCTAATCCTCCAGTCAGCTCCCCATGACAGGCAAGAGGAAACCTTTGCTCAGACAGTTTGACAGATCCTCATTAAAGTTTAGGTAGCCTGAATGCCCTTCAGCCACACCTTGACAAAAATTGTTCACAAAGACAATGTGTTGTGTGTGGTGGTTTGACCTTGGCTGGACACCAGGTGCCCACCAAGCCACTCTATCAATTCCCCCCTCTGCCTCTCAGCTGGACCAGGGGGAAGAAAATAAGATGAAACTCATGGGCTAAGACAATAGTAGTTTAATGAAGAAGCAAAACAATGTTGCATGTGGAAGTGAAAGAAAACAAAGATTTAATCTCTACTTCCCATCAGCAGGTGATGTCTGTCCCTTTTCAGGAAGCAGGGCTCCAGACACATGGTGGTTGCTCTGGAGGGCAAGCCAATGACCTGCCCCCCCCCCCCCCCTTTTTTTTTTTTTCCCTCGCTTTTTTCGTTTTTTGTTTTTATGTTGTGGTGAATTTTT
>JAAGNO010005696.1:0-17809 GCA_033439905.1 Ceryle rudis | reverse complement strand
ATGTATGTAATCTTGATTTGGCCTCCTTGGGTGTGTGAATGAGCATAGTCTCAACCTACATTTTCCCCATGGGACTCCTCTCAAAACAATCTTTTTAAGTCCTCTCTGCAAATAAAACCTGAATTAGGCCTAATGTATTTTATCACACATAATAAAGCCTGCACCTGGTTTTGTTGTATATTTGTACAGGAGTGACATTACTCTGGCAGTGGGATCCATTCTCACTAGTCATCTATAACCCTCTATGCTGCTTTTGACTGGGGGAGAGATAATTTTTTTCACAGTAGCTGATATGGGGTTATTTTGGGGATTTGTGCTGAAAAAAAAATGTCAACAATACAGGGATGATTTTGTTATTGATGAGCAGGGATCACACAGAGTCAAGGCCTTTTCTGCTTCTCACCCCACCCCACCAGCAAGTAGGATGGGGATGCACAAGTTGTTGAGAGGGGACACAGCTGGTACAGCTGACCCCAACTGACCAAAGGGATATTCCAAACCATATGATGTCATGTTCAGCATATAAAACTGGGAGAAGAAGAAGGAAGTGTCTCTGGGATGTTCAGAGTTAATGGTGTTTGTCTTCCCAAGTAACCGTTACATTTGATGGGAGTCCTGCTTTCCTGGAGATGGCTGAACACCTGCCTGCTGATGGGAAGTAGTGAACGAATTCCTTGTTTTGCTTTGCTTGCATGAATGGCTTTTGCTTTACTTATTAAACTGTCTTTATCTCAACCTGTGGGGTTCCTCACTTTTACTTTTCCAATTCTCTCCTCCAACCCATGAGGGAGAAGTGAGCAAGTGGCAGGGTGATGCTTAGTTGCCAACTAGGATTAAACCATGACACCCTCTGACCATGGAAGTCCCCCTTACCTACCAGGCTAAGTATGGACAGTGCACACACGGGCACTGAACACAATGCCATGTCACACCAGGATGAGGAGTATGCTGTGCCTGCACAGCAACCACTACATCACTTTTAGACCCACCACTGCATTGAATGAATTAGGGATCTGCTGGAACAACCTATGTGTTCCATCCATTGGCATAATGGAATATAGATAGTGAGGCAGCACACAGTTGAAGTACCTCCTTCACAGGCATAAATTTTACAGGATTTATTAAGGTGTTTTTTCATGAAGGCTACATGACAATAGCCTTTTTTTCCTTGTTTAGTTTCCTGCTTCTTAATACCACATAGGAGAGAATGTTTTAAAATGTTTTTTAAGCTTTCCTTTTCCTTTTTGCTTGAGATCAAGGTGATTTTATAAACTCATACGAAGAGTTTATCATGCATATCATTGGCAAGATAAATGACTGTTTATATGTGATAAAACAGAAAAGAGGCAGGACTATAACTTACCTATGGTGCAGTAATGTTGTTACTCAGTGGAAATCTTTATTTTTCTCTCTGCAATTGCTCCTTGTGAAGAAATACTAATATAAAATATAAAAATAGGAGTTTGAACATTTAAGATAAAAAAATGAAGGAAGGTATTAGACTGAGAGCAGCCTTGTGGAGAAGAACTTGGGGATATTGGTGGATGAAAAACAGCATGAGCCACCAACGTGTACTCACAGCCCAGAAGGCCAACTGTATCCAGGGCTACATGAAGTGTGGCCAGCAGGTTCAAGCTGGTGATTGTCCCCCTCTACTCTCTCATGACAACCACCTGGAGTCCTGCATTCATATCCAGGGCCATCATTAATGAATCTACAGACACTTTTGTGGGCACAGACTTCTGAACATATGTTTCAAAATGCTTCAGATACAAGCTGAGGGTCTTACCTATGTAAGATGGTAGGGATTCTGAGACTCAGACTGCTGCTTCTGTTAGCCAGGTGAAACCAAGTTGTTTGTGAAAGTTAAAGAAACAAGTGATAGAAAAGTTGGGTAAACTGGAATTCAGACAGCATTTAATGGACATTTACTGGCAATTTCAATTCTGAAAATCTACCACTGCTATTTTAACTCAATTTTTGTGATAAAAAAGAAGGTATCCATTCTTCAGAACTCAGTCTTGCTGAATTATTGCCTAAACTATGTACAGTGAAGTTCAGCCTTATTTAAATCTTTTATATGTACTTTACTGTAAAGGGATTAGTTTCTAGCAGCAATTCCATAGCCCGTCTTGTGTAACTTATAAGCTAGAAAAAAAAAAAAAAAAAAAGCCTGATTAAGAATAAATTCCTTTCTGTTGTAGATCTTAAACCCACAAATTTTCTATAGTATGAGTTACTGAGTCTAACTTAGCAAGCAGTGAATTTGATTTCCAAGAACATCTACCAAATGTGGGATCATTAATTAAGTTAATATACCCCTTGGCAATTAATGAATAATTCCCTTGTCTCATTAAGACAGAACTTTAGATTAGATTTGGTGCACACATGTCAAAAATACCAGAATATGTATTTGTCTTAGGGTTCCCAAAGTTTGAGTGAGGGGAAAAAGAATTAGTTAGTATGTTAAATACATCTAAATATATTAGTCCACTCTTTTTTTTTTTTCAAATTGGTTTTCTTTGTTTTTGTTAAAATTTGCACAATCAAATCATAATCAAATCCCACCTAATACTGTCTCAAGTGCAAATAACTTTTTGTTTTAAATACACATATGTTTACAAATAACAAGGGTTAGAGCTTGGGCTGGCCATGAAACAGAGGATAGAAGCTCTTTATTAACCCCTCTCCCTTCTCACAAGGGGAAGATAAATAGAACAAGGGACATAGATTTCATATTTCCAACAAGGGACAGTCCATTTCATATTTCTACTGTGTCTTGTTTGCCTAAGCACTTTTACCTTCCAAACTATTGTTATGGACAATGGAAGCTACTGGTTTTTTGAAAAAAGTATTAAAAACATGAAAGTTCTCAGAGCCTTATTTAGAGGGAAGGGTCAATCTAATAGGTTCTTAGAAAGAAAGGCAAAGTATTTTATAACTGCTGCAGGTTCTTCAGTTCAGCAGTTTCATAGAGGAGGTTCAACAGCCTTCTTGAAAATGTTCCTAATTTATCTGGCTTTAACAAGGTTAATATTTTCTGCAGCTTTTTCTTTCCTTTTTTTTTTTTCCCCCCTATATGTGATTCTTGCTTAGATGCTTTGGTTTGCCTTTTTTTCTTTTTAATGTTATTTTGTGTATACAACTTAAGAAATCTTAACAAGTGTTCTCTATGATGTCCTTATGTCCTTAAAAGTAACAAGTTTCTTTCCTTTTGGAGGGAAGCTTAAAATATAATATGTTCTTGAGAACAAAGATGATTTTTATCTTTATTTTTTTCAGAATCAAAATATGCTCCCATCCCTGTGGAATGTTCACTCTTTAGAATGATTCTAAAAATACATGAAAAGGCATAATATTTTTGTTCTTGGCCTGTCTTATCCACTGTGTTGAGTAGAACAGTACAGGTAAACACAGGAGAGATCAATAATCAAAATGCTCTCAGTGAACACAAAATCAAGATACTTCAGGGAGAAAGTTTCTGCAGAAGCAACTTCCATGTGAGCGTTGGAGTCTGAAGAGCATTATCAAGGGAACCAGACTTCTAAAAGAGCAGCAAAGGAGTTCAGATCTCAAGGTGATACTGTAATGTTGAAAAGCCCATACTGAAAATCATCCTGCAGCATTCTGATAAATCGCTAAGTATTGATGACTACAAGATGGAGTTGAGTATACAGGTGTGGCATTTAGAATGCAATATATGTGGTTGACAGACTTTTTTTCCACGTTTGATCTACTATGCTTGATGGATGATGGTTGAAAGAGCTGGTGTTCTAGTAGGCCCCAAGCCTCTCCCTTCCTGATGTAAAGTTTAATGGGCCACTTCCCATAAACACAGTGTTACTGAGATGGGAGAGCTAAAAGACTATAGGCTGTGCCACTGAAAAAAACTCTTGTGGGAAAGTAACAGAGGACATGAAATTTTCTGCATTTGCCTTCTCTTCAGGTGGCTGGAAAACAAGCAGATTAGAATTATGTTGGGCAGGAGTGGAGTAATTTTGCCCTTTTAACATGGAAGGGAGATTAAATTGTTGGGGGTTTTATCCTATTTCAGTAAGTACAGAATGTGGGATTGCTTTTCTTTAAAGGCCCTCAACAATGTACACCATCAAATTAATTCAGTATATTAGATCTTTCTCTTTCAAAGATTGATACTTTTAAGAAGAAACATGAGGAAAACAAATCTTTAAAAACCTTTAATTTATCCTTTTTAATTTATTAAAGTAATTGCTTAAATAGTTCTTCAAGAACTGCTCCAGTGTGAATCCTTGCCATGCAGTACAGTCCATAAAAACCAGACTGTTTCTGTGTGGGTCCCCAATGGACCACAGCCCATGATGGAAAACCTACTCTGTGTGGCCTCCACTGCACAGGACACAGTTCCTGCCAGGAGCCTTGTTATGTATAAATTCTCCATGGGCTGCAGCTTCCTTCAGGGCATATTCACCAGCTGTGGTATGAGGTCCTTCATCAGCTGCAGAGTGAATATCTGCTCCACTGTTGTTGTCCATGGGATACAGAAGAACAACCTACATCTTCTTTATGGTCTGCAGGGGGATATCTACTCCAGGCAGGCCAAGGTCTTCACAGCAGTGCGTGGGAAGACAGGAGGCATAACTGAAACAGAAGATGTTCAGACTTACCACAAGAAATTTTTATTTTGTCTTGAAGACAGTCAAGCTTTGGAACAGGTTGTCTAGTGAGGTTATTTAGTCTCTGGCCTTAGAGGTTTTTAAGGCTCACTTGGATAAAGCCCTGAGCAAACTGATCTGATTCCATTACTATTACTCCTTGAATAGGTATTTGGATTTTAGACTTCCTGAGGTCCCTTCGAGCCTGAATTATTCTATGATTCTGTGTTAGATATACTGATTCTGTGATAGGTATAGATCTATCTATCTATCTATCTATCTATCTATCTATCCCTTTATATAACTATCATATATATATATGTTATATTCAAATATATGTATATGCCATATATATGGATAAGTAAATAGGTAGATAAATATCTGCCATATATATGGTACATGGTACCCTGCATAGATAGACAAAACTGACTGTGTATCTCTCTGGGATATAACTTTTGTCTATTTAGTTACATATGTACATCTTCTAAATTCTAATTGTATACTAGTGAAATATTATAGAGATCTAGTCATATTAAGGCAATGAAAAAGATTATATAGCAAGACATATTAAATATTTTCCTTCTTTTCCCTAAAATGTTACTGCATAATCTAGTATGCATGCATCTCTGAATTCCCTCTCTTGCACAGGATGCACTGAGATTTCCACAATCAGTCCAAAAGGGGTGTTTAATTTTATTGTATACTTCAATCCTTGACCTATGAGTTGGTGGTTTAACAAATAAGCTGCAAGCTGCTTAGCTATTATCGTAAACTAACTCTCCCAAGCCATTTATCAGATCTGCTATTGCTCCCCAAGTCCTCTCCAATGAGCCATTAGCCTGGCACTAGAAAAAGACAGAAAATTGGCAATGTGCACTCTACTGTTGTTAAGTAACATTACAGAGAGCTGTGTAGCTAGAAATAGCCTAGCACATGCTATCCTTGGTCTTTTATTCTGTAGAAAAAGTTATCTTCATTCCATCTTTCCTTCAGAAAAATAATGCTTTTTCTCATACATGTTCATCACACGCTCTTCATAAAGGCATTGAGGAGAGGGGAAAGAGGGTGGGGTTTTTTTCTTTGGTTGGCTTGGGGCTTTTGTTTGTTTGTTTGTTTGTGGGGGTTTTGTTGTTGTTGTTGGTTGGTTGGTTGGTTGGTTGGTTTGGTTTGGTTTATTTATGCTGTTTTCATATATAGACATCTTTTGAAGATAGTGGGAGATTTTTTTTCCCTGGTAACAGAGAGAAACAACCATCATTGCCTGTGGGTTAGATATCAGTGTAGTTCACATCGAGGAGACTTTGATATATGGTGGCCTTCCAATATGTAAGGTGGGGTTGTAAGAAAATAAAAAAAAAAATATATTTACTAAGGCCTGTAATGACAGGACAAGGGGCAACAAACTTAAACTGAAAGAGGATAAACTGAGATTGGACATAAGGAAGAATTTTTTTATTATGTGGGTGGTTAGACACTGGAACAGGTTACCCAGAGAAGTTGTGGATGCTCCATCACTGGCAGTCTTCAAGGTCAGGCTGCATGGAGCAACCTTATCCAGTAAAAGATATCCCTGCTCTTAGCAGGAGGGTTGGACTAGGTGATTCATCTTCAGAGGTCCTTTCCTGCCCCAAACATTCCATGCTTCTATGAATTCTGTACCATCAGAACCCTCAGAAAATAAGATTATAAACTTCAGTGTTTTATGACATGAGTTCCATGCATATGCAGAAAAAAAAAAAATAAATAATTTTTCTTGTAATATGTGACTAGAGTTTTCAGATATTGCACTGTTCATTTTCTGTGCCCTTTTTCAAAATGTAGCTGTCATCCAAGCAGGTTGTTTATCTAGTAGATATGTTTTTCAGAGGGCACAGAAGTGTTGTCCACATTTGCATCTCAGTTTCATTTTGTTTCATGTTTATGATTTCTTTACAAACCTTTTACCCTCTTTCTCTGTCCTCCTTTGTTCTAGTACCCTGTGCAAATTTAATATTCATTATCATTCCACTAATATGCTTATCCTGTTTTCCAGATAATTAAGATAGAAAATACATTTTGAGCAAAGAATGGCCTTCATCTTCCTAGATATTAATGGACATTCAGCAGTTCTTAATACAGACTCAGCAGTTTTAAACACATTCTGGTTGCTTCAAATGTGTCTTCAAACACAGAGGATTGAAGAATGTTTTGCATTGGAAGTGATGTTTGAACATTCTCTGTGTTCTGTGTCTGCTATTTGTCAGAATTTTTAAAAGAAAACATGTCTGAGAATGATCTAATAGTGTTTGAAATCCTGGTGCCACTGAAGTCACTGATAAGACTTTCCCATGTACAACTAAGAGACACTTTCACAAAACCACCGTTCTAATATCTGGGAGATGTAACTTCTATGTTTCTATCTTACAAGACAATGTCTCAGTGGATGATGGAGGATGATGGAAGTTACTTATCTATGTACAGCTTTAAGAAGAACCACACCTTAACAATGCAGCAGAAAGATGACTTCTTTGAAGTTTATTGACAGTTTAATTTAAACTGACAAAGTTATTGAAATTCAACTTCCTAGGTACAATTTTCTCATTGAAAAACCGAAACACCATGTCATTAAGTTGTCTCTTATGCCTTGCAAGTGAAGCTAAAGCATAAATATCTTAATTTCTTAGATTAAGATCTGCATTGACAATGAAACATTGGATTTCTTGATGGCTTGATCCAAGGACCTCTGACGTCACTTGGATTCTTTCTGTTGACTTCATTGACATTGTATTAGACCTTTGGTGTACTTACACTGTTCTCTTAAAATAGAGACATAATATGTAAGGGCCCTGACAGACAAATATATTTAAGAAATCAGTATGTGAGAACGTAAGCCATTATGTTTCAATATAATTTGGTAAGATTGCATCATTTCATAGAAAAAGTCTAATGCTTCAGAGGATGAAAGAAGAAATTATGCACTAAAAGAACAGAAGGTAGTTTGTGAGGAGTTCTAAATATTCCTGCTACTACTTTGTGCTGTTTTCTTTCTAAAAATTAATGGCTAACTAAAAAAAGAATGTTATATTAATACCAAGTGGGGAAAAATGTCATTGTTCAAGAAGCCATTGCAAATTCAAACCCAAATGTAATTCCTAATGACAATACTGTGGCACTTAGTGCCATAAACTAGCCGATGTGGTGGTGGTGGGACATAGGCTGGACTTGATAATCTCAGAGGTATTTTCCAGCCTCAATAATTCTGTGATTCTGTGATTCTGTAATATTGTCCAGGAGTACCTGAAATTGTATCTAGAAATAAGCCATTTAAAAAATCTGTCTCAGTTTAAGACTACTTATTTCTCACAATAAAGTGAGATCTATCTGAAGTCAGAAGCTTTGAAAACTATACCAAACTTTAGAAAAGCAACTTTAGACTTCACAAAATAGGACAAAATTATCTACTCATAGATTAGATATTTCAAAGAGGATGATGACCATGTAAAACGCCAGGACAGCAAGACTAGGCAAGAAGTCTGGATTAAGGACCAGAGAAAGAAAATGGAAAGAGCTGGAAAGTGAGATGAGACTGTTCTTGACTCCAAGACAGACACTGGATTACAGGAACAACACGTGTATATTCAGTCAGCAAGACAGACACTGGATTACAGGAAGGACACCTGTATATTCAGCCAGAGTCTGCCTAAAGAGTAGGAAATTCTGATTTTCTATGCTTCTATTCCTTTCACCATTTTCTTTTTGCCCACGTATGTGAGTAAGATATGTTTCACACAGCTTTGTGAAATACATTTCCTGTCTTTTACTAAAGGTTCTTTTACTCAGTAAAAAATTATTATTTTTTTTTTTTTAAGTGGAATCAATGTTTCAGCCCATTGGAGAAGAAATGACTGAGTTTAAGGTGTTAGCTTAGGAATCTGTGTTCAAATATCCCTTAAAACCCAATGCCTTAGTTGACTTGCATTAAATCACTTTTTCTTCTGTGTTGCATCCCCATCTGCAATTGAAGGATAATAGCATTTCCTGTTTCTTATGATTTTCTGAGAAATTTGACTGCAATATCTCTCTTTACTGGACAGGGTTAATACTGTTCAGCTTTTATCTCATTTACAGACTCTTGATACTTTTCATTGTGGTTAACTCCTGAGAGTAGAAACTGATGGTTGTAAACTAGGGTAAGGTGAGAAAATCTTAGATGCATCAGGCCTCCCTAATACAAAAAATATTGCACCTTCCACAGCAGCATTAACGGAAGTCCACCATTCATACTGCTGATATAAAGTAGTAATAGAGGCTTTTCTCTTGCAAGGTTCTATTTTTTATTAGAAGAACAAACTGCTTCTCTTATAATGAGAACCAATTGCTGTTGCTGTTAATTTTCAGGTGTTTCAAAGTGAGAGATGTTAAGAAACACATAGGCATGTGAGTTTTTAAAGTATTCTTCACACAGTTTCATAAGCAATAATAGTTGGGGTTTTTTTCACACTGTGTTTTGCTGCATAGGAATAATGGTAAATAAATTGCTCATCTCTATAAACTAAATGCATACCTATTTGAAAGATATGTATCTTGGCATCATAGAATCATAGAATATTTTGGTTTGGAAGGGACCTTTAAGGGTCATCTAGTTCAACCTTCCTGCAATGATCAGAAACATCTTCAACTAGATCAGGTTGCTCAGAGCCTTGTCCAACCTGACCTTGAAGGTTTCTAGGGATGGGGCCCCTACCACCTCTCTGGGCAACATGTGCCAGTGTTTCAGCACCCTCGTTGTAAAAAATGTCTTCCTTATACCTAGTGTAAATCCACCTTCTTTTACTTTAAATACATTACCACTTGTCTTATCACAACAGACCCCGATAAAAAGATTGTCCCCAGCCCTTTAAGTACTGAAAGGCCACAATAATGTCTCCCTGGAGCCTTCTCTTCTCCAAGCTGAACAACCCCAACGCTCTCAGCCTTTCTTCACAGCGAGGTGTTCCAGACCTGTGATCATTTTTGTGGTCCTCAGCTGGACCTGCTCAATCAAGTCCATGTCTTTCTTATGCTGGGAGCCCCAGGGCTGAATACATTACTCCACATAAGTATAATCATCCTCGTATGATACTAAATTCTACCATGTCATGATCACTACCACCAAGGCTGTCCCCAGCCTTCACGTCACCAACCAGACCTTCTTTGTTTGTGAATAAAAGGTCCAGCAACACACCTCTCCTTGTTAGGTTTTCTACCACCTGTTTCAGAAAGTTACCATCAATGCACTGCAAGAGCCTTCTAGACTGAGTATGTGTCACTGTGTGGGCAAATATCACAGTGACTGAAGTCACCTATGAGCACCAGGGCATGTGATCTTGGGGCTACTTCCAGTTGTCTGTAGAAGGCCTCATTGACATTTTCTTCCTGATTTGGTGGTCTGTAGTAGACATGCACAAGAGTTTTGCCTACATTTGCATGCATGATCCTTAATTCTTACCCATAAGCTTTCAACATGTTATTCATCCCTCCCCAGGTAGAGCTCAATACACTCCAGTTCTCTTGCACATAAAGAGTACTTCCACCACCTTGTCTTCTTACTATATCTTTCCTAAAAAGTACATAACCATTTGACATTTGCTTTGGTGTTCTACATTGGCTTACAGAAGTCAAAATAACCACCAACAGCTTGAAAGTAAATTCTGGCATGATCTTTAAAGTCACTTTGTCTAGGATCAGTGCAGAAAATATTACAATAAATATCTTTATCATGAAGATATAAATATCTTTATATTGATCTAGTCATCACAGTGAAGAAACTGAATTGAACTTTGTTGAAATTTTGTTGACTTTCAGTCTTCCACGTGTTCCATTATAAAGCTATCCTAAAGTCCTCTATATCAATAACTTTCTGAAAAAAATGTTAATAATTTAACCACCAAATTATGTAGTATCATCTTCCTCCTCACTGTTTATGCAAGGTCTTACAGGTTTGGCTTTGTTTGTGCTGACTTTGTGGACCAACAAGATGAGGATGTTGACCCCTAAGCCAATTAATGTAAACTGACACATTTTCTGAGCATAAAGCAAGTCCTGTTTGGAGTGGACTACCTGTATCTAGAGTGTATATCACTTAGCACATTTTTTTCCTGTGGGCTAACGTTTTTCTTTATTAGCCTCAAGTGATAACTCTGTGTATGTAATTTCCATTTCAAAGTACCTGAAATTGCAAAAATATTTTGTGATATGTTGCTGTTTTGCATGTCCTGAGGTGTAGAATGAATGCATATGGAACAAAAGGCTTGCTGGGACACTGCTGGAGAATTGTCCCTAGGAGCCACAACTAGCACAATGCATATCCGTAATGTATTTTTGAGCCAGATTCTAAAGCAAAGTAATTCATTCAGTGAGATTTACTTTTGGAGGAAGGCCATCAGTGAGGGAGCAAAAAAATATTTGCACAGGACTGGACAGGTAATTCCAAGGTTCTGGAGCAAACTGGTGAGAGAATTGATAGGAAAAACAAAGCCTACCTAGTCTTTCCTCTTACCTCTGTTTCAGATTAGAGAGATAACTGCCCTATCCAGGTGGCTGAATGCAAAAATCAATTATGCAAATTAGACCTTGTTTACAAAAATAAACAAACTGTACAGAAAACAATTACTTCCTTCAAACTTTTAAATGTAGGTAAAATCTTCTTAAAAGAAAGCCTTCCTTCATAAGGAAATTAATCCCAAGCTCAATTTCCCTCCCAACTCTTCTACTTCCTTCCTCTGAGTGGTGCAGGGGAATGAAGACTGGTCATTGCAGTCAGTTCATAACACTTCATCTCATGCTACTCCTTTCTCTTCAAGCTCTTCCCCTCCTTCGGCATGCATTGCATGCCATGGGATACAGTCCTTCCCAAACTTCTCCCAGGAGTCCTTCCCACAGGCTGCATTCTTCAAGAAAGCAAGCTTCAGCATGGGTCCTTTCCATTGAGTTCAGTCCTCTAAGAACAGAGTGCACAAATGTAGGCCCCTCAGAGGTCACAGGTCTTGCCAGGAGCCTGGTTGGGTATGAGCTTTCCATAGGCTGCAGCTTCCTTCATGAAATATCTACCTGCTGTGGCATGGGGTCCTCCATAGGCTGCAGGGTAGACATCTGTTCCACTGTGGACCTCCACAGGCTGCAGGGGAATCTCTGCTCCAGTGCCTGGAGTACCTCCTCACCTTTCTTCTTCACTGACCTTGCTGTCTGTAGAGTTGTTTCTCTCACATATTCTTACATTGCTGTTGCACTTTTTTTGCCAGTTCTTAAATATGTTACCACAGAGGCACTACCAATGTCACTGATTGGATCAGCTTTGACCATTGCTGGATCCATCTTGGAGACATCTGGCATTGGGTCTGTCTGACAGGAGGCTTCTGTTACCTTCTCACAGAAGCCACCCCTGCAGCCACTACTGCTACTAAAACCTTCGTACATAATACACAGAAATGGCACATTTATTTAGTTGCCTTTGGAATTAATTAAAAAAAATATATATATCTTTTACATAAAATGTATACCAAAGTTAGATTTTTTCAGTCTGAAAAATAGTCTTTCAAAATATAAAGGGGGCCTATAAGAAAGACAGAGAAACACTTTGTATAGAAGCCTGTATTGATTATTTACTATTACCCTTTAAGATGATTGCTACATAAATGCTCCTTTTTTATATATGTTTGTACAAGTGTAATATTTGCAGAATTGGATCTTACACAAAACTGAATATTTTCAAAATAAAATAACAATGGTATGTTAGTCAATAGGGAAAGAAAGTGTTTATTGTGAAATATAAACATTTCATTGTTACTTCATACCTATTTTGTATCTATTCATATTTTTGAACTATAAGTTCTTTAAGCCATTTGTTCTCTCTATTAGGAATGAATGGTAAAGTAGATTCACAGATTTGTTAGTTATGATCACAATGTAAATGTTATATATTTGACACATCTAGCACATTGTGCATGTACTGCAGAACAGATATGGGTAGCTTAAAATTCTAACAAAGGGGTAGCTTTTTTTCCTGTTCTTCCTTTTTCCAGGCTTTATGAAAAATTAGAATTTCATATTATAAGATTGCAGTTGTTTGAATAAAGTCCTAGCTTAGCAAATTTCCCTGTTTTATATCTAAGTACTGATTATTTAGTATTTCAGAGCACAGCATATCAAACTATTTTTTGTTATAATCTACATTTTTGGTTTGCTTATGTTTAAAATTTGTGTCCTGATTTTGACAAAAGATGCAATTTATTCCAAACTTTTAACAATATAAAGTGTCCTAGCAGAAAAATTGTTCTCTATTTTATTCTTTTCACATCTGCTTGCAATTCTAAACGCTATTGTTTTTGTCAGATTATGGTTTGTACTTAAATCTCATTGAGATTCTAACAATAAAGTTTTCATATATTTGCATATCTGAAATGGCTTTTAAAAATACAGTCATTAAATCAGAATGGACGACTGATAAAAATGGGTAAGAATTAAGCATTTGAAGTTGCTCTTGTTATACTGTGACATCAGGTATCTGAAGTATATGAGTAATATCAGGAATTATTGTTTTTTCAATGACTTCCTCCATAATTAAATTTGGGGAAGAATACACAGAACAGAAGTACACACCCTACTGAAACAACCAAGAAAGCACACTGTCTTAGAAATTTCTTGTCCACAGACTGAATAGATGGATGTATTTCCCAGTACAGTCTTCAAATAGAAAATTAGTAAGTGTACGGAGAGATTGAAGTTCCTGTTCATCACTTCTGTGTGGATCTTGCCTGACGCCCAAAAGTGTCAACATGGTGATTTGGCTATTTCTGTTGCCAGATAAACTTTCCAGAAAGCTCTTGTATTGAAGGCACTACTACAATGTTTTGCCCTCAGAGTGTCTGGCTCACAAATACTCAAGGTGAATTCACAGCCATATCAAAGGGGTGAAATGAGGTCATAAAACATTCACAAAATTCATATAGTGGGAGAAGAAAATCACATCAATCCATAAATCTCTTAGGGTTTATATTTCTTATTCACTGACTATCTTAATAAGATAAATCAGGTGTTCTTAATTTCCAATTAAAATTTCTTTTAAATTAAAAATTCCATTGTAATACCTGTACTTTTTTATACTTTTATATTAAGATTTTGAGTGTGAGTGTGAAATGGACCAGATGTTTCTGAGTGCCATTGCAGGGCACATACAGGACAATCAGCTTAGATAGACAATCAGGCCCAGTCAGCATAGATTTATGAAAGGCATGTCCTGCTTGATTAACCTGATCTCCTTATATCACAAGGTGAAATGCTTAGTGGATGAAGGAAAGGCTGTGAATGTTGTCTACCTGGGCTTTAATAAAGCCTTTGACTCCATTACCAATAGCATTCTCCTGGAGGAACTGGCTGCTCATGGCTTGGGCAAGCTTATTCTTGGCTGGGTTAAATACTGGCTGGATGGCCAGGCCCAAAGAGTGGTGATGAATGGAGCTCCACCAGTTGGTGGTTGGTCATGAGTGATGTTCCCCAGTTCTTTATCAATGATGTGGATGAGAAGATGAAGGGCACCGTCAATAAGTTTGCAGATGACACCAAGCTGGGCAGGAGCGTTGATCTGCTTAAGGGTAGGAAGGGTCTTCAGAGGGATCTGGACAGTCGGGATCAATGGGCTGAGGCCAGTTGTGTGAAGTTCAACAAGGCCAAGTACTGGGTCCTACACTTGGGTCACAATGCCATGCAACACTACAAGCTTGGGGAAGAGTGGCTGGAAAGCTGCCCATATGAAAAGAACCTGGGAGTGTTGGTCATCAGATGGCTGAATATTATCTGTCAGTGTGCTCCGATGGCCAATGTGGCAAATAGCATCCTGGTTTGTATCAGAAATAGTGTGACCAGCAGGACTAGAGATGTGATCGTCCCCCAATAATTGACACTGGTAAGGCCACACCTCAAATACTGTGTTCAGTTTTGGGCCCCTCGGTATGACAATGACATTGATGTGCTGGAGCATGTCCAAAGATGGGCAACAAAGCTGATGAGGGGTCTAGAGCACAAATCATATGAGGAATGGCTGAGGGTTGTGTAGCCCAGAGAAAAAGAGGCTCAGGGGATACCTTCTCACTTTCTACAACTACCTGAAAGAAGGCTGCAGCAAGGTAGGGGTCAGTGTATTCTCCCATATAACAAGTGACAGCACAAGAGGAAGGAGCCTCAATGTGTGCTAGGGGCATCAGCTTGTGCTTGGGGAAGTTTAGGGTGAATATTAGGAAAAAATTCTTCACAGAAAGGGTTGTGAGACACTGGAACAGGCTGCCCAGGGATGTAGTGTAGTCACCATCCCTGTAGGTATTTAAAAGACATGTAGATGTGATCCTTAGGAACGATTTAGTGGCAACCTTGCAATGCTGTGTTAACAGTTGGACTTGATTTCATGATCTTGAAGGTCTCTTAAAAACAGAATGATTGTATTATTCTATGGTATATATTTTTTTTTGTAATTCTGTAAACCAAAACAGCTACCGCATAGTCATTGCAGAGTTTACATAACAGTAATTAATAAAAATCTTTGGTGTTCAATGGCTATTTAAGGAATAGAGATAACATTCTGCTAGGCAAAGTTTTTATACGTAAAAGTGTATTTTTTGCAAGAATTTGCAAAGAAGCTGTCTAAGTAAAAGGGTGTTAGTCACACGGACTTGCATTCTTGATTTTAAGCATTTCTACAGTATTTAGCATTGCTAGTGCAGCTTTAAGATTCTTTATAAATATTGGAGAGAGTTCTTTCTAGACACATTTTAAATATTTATCACTTTTTTTTTTTTTTCCCCCCAGCTTCAGAGCACTTCTTAGGCTCAGTGACTTGATGTGTATTTTGATCTTTCTATGTTCTCAGAAAAGGACTTCTGTACCAGGTGTATCAGTTATCCTACTTTTCATTAAGAATTGCAGATAAATTGATATTGGGTAGTCATGTCTTTAATATCAAGACAACAAGGTATCTTTTTCTTCCTCTTGGCTGTGCTGAATGTCAGGTTACAGAGTAGTGTGTGTGCATGCAGACTTTCAAAATCCTTTGAAATTGAAAGTTTTGTGCTAGTCTAAAGTATGTAGTGTTAAATATTACTTTCAAGATAAAACTATGGTTTTCTCATCCTGCAGCAATTCTGAGTTGCAAAGCACCATTCTTTCTGCTCCCAAGCGTTTTATAGTCAACAAAGTTTAAATAAAAATCTAGATTCTGAGTACTTCAGCTACCTGAAACATCAAAAGCCATTTCTCTCCTTCCACGAGCAGAATTAATAACAAAAGATTAAATAAAAATGTTATTATCATGCCCTCAAGCTAGTTTAGATCTCATTTTGGATAATTATTCTGTTGATACCTGAACATTTTCACGTGTGACAATATGCAACAAAGCCCTGGAGGTGTGTAGCTCTAAACAAATAATCTGTGCTGTCATCCCCACTCCCAGAAAGACATATATGGGAAATACTACTCAGGTAACGGTAGGGAGTTTGGTCCAAAGAATAAGAATTAATGAGATTTTATGAAATGCCTAATGTACCAGAATTATCCTGATCATTGAGATTTCAGACCATCTTGGAACGGTCATAAAAACAGGGAAATTTTTACTCTGAAGAAAGAATAGCTTGAAGGTTAGCTATCAGGGTGCAGTATGGTTAACTATTCCTGTGCACTGTTAACAGACTCCACACCCATAGATATCTAACAGGCCAAACAACCAATCAATTTAGTTATTCAGTTGAAGTGATAAAAAAATTTAAAAACTGGAAATCAGTTCAACTTTTTGCTTTGTTTATAGGGTTATTCAGGACACAGTTTTCATGCCTATGAGTACAGGACATAAATGTTTTCTGGAGAAAATTACAATCTAAGATGAGGCAGTATTTTCAAATTTCCAGATTTCTTCATGTTATTCCAGCTAGGTTCAATGCCTACTTCTATGTGCTAAATAAATATTAAAAATATTCCTAAATTTATGTAGGACTGGAGATTAGTGTATTAAGGAATATCAATCCATAATTAGTGCAAATGTATGTAGGATTCTTTGTCTAATACTTCATAGTTACTGATATTTAGGGTATACTTGACCAATACCTTTGCTAAAGTCTATATGATGAGCAAAATAACAAGGAAGTGAGGAATCAAAATGGTGACATTTTTTTAAGTGCCACTAAGGATATGTCTCTTCTTTAGGTGACACACTTCATGGAAGTATGGCACTTCAACTTCTCCTTAACATTTTTACTTGAACTCTAAAATTGCCTCTTCCAATGAAGATTGCATTATAGCACAATTTGAAAGTTTATCTGTAGGTTGTTCTTCTGAAGTCTATTCTGCATACTTTCTTAAAAAATACTTAGAATGAGGACATATTAAGTGTCAATCCTTTTGAAGACATAATCCAATTGATTAACTAGAGCATGAAAACTCTGCTTTTTTATACACTGTGTACAAGTCAAGTTACAACCTCTAACCGATGTTGTTCATCTGTGCTACTTCACAAAGTCTTATGAATAAGATTATCCTAAACTGCATAGTTGAGACAGCAGTTACAGTACTACAGTTACTTTCTTTCCTTTAGTCAACTGAAAAGTTTGGACTAAGCTATGTTTATTTTAACAGATAGCAATGAATATATCACAGTCACCTATGATAGTGAGATGATTAGCAAGTAGACAACAGCAAAAAAAGTACAACCAACAAACAACAAAACACCAGCTTGCCTTTTTTTGGGGGGGGGGTGGTGTGGGGCACGAAGGGTGGTGGTTATGTGACCATTTCAGAGTGTGACTCATTTTGGAAAACTGACAACAGTACAAACTGATAAGAGGGTGTGGGGGGTGGTGTTAAGTTTCTGTCCTAAAAAGAAAAAAAAAAAAAGGAAACTGAGGATCCCTCACTGCAAACTTTCAATGTATCCTTAGGAAACAATCCTTTTACTTTGCAGGAAAGCAAACTTGTCTTGCAAAATTGATGTCACAGGTGAAGAAAATGATGACAGAAATATTAAAGTAAGGTAGAATAGGATCAATGGTGTTTAGGACTTTTAAGGATGAAATTGAAAAAAATTGTCTTTTGACTGAGCCCAAAAAAATATCTTTTGAAACAAGGCAAAATAAAGTTCTTGTTTGTTTGTTTTTTTTTTAATAAATAAATACTTTTTACTTCTA